>UFQX01000162.1:0-54047 GCA_900497675.1 Arapaima gigas | reverse complement strand
TTTTTTTTTTTTTTTTTTTTTTTTTTTTTTTAATTTGCCTGTGACATCTGACAGCTGACAGTGACTCTGGCAACCTACGTACCAACAAAATGTCAGCCCTCTTTGCCTTGATATTTCCTTCCAAAATTTGTACGTCCCACCTGCAGATTCTGTTTGTCTTGGGACTTTGGGTGAAATTTCTCACTGTGGTGCTGAATTTATAGGCAACCACAAAGCAACTGATTCCGCATACCAGCTTCCTCCTCTTCCACCACGATTTCAGTGTTCTTGCCTTCTACTTAACCGGGTGTGCTTGTCTGGACCACAGAGCGTACAGTCAAAGGGTAATGGTGTTTGTTTGAGCTAACAAAAAAAAGCAGTTGAATAAATGCTGCCGACTTTTGCACCACTTCCGATTGCCCTTGTTTGACGGCCAGATCTACTAATGTTTTGCGTTAGTGCAGACTCTTGCTAAAAAGCCACTACCAAGGTTTACCGTAAAGGTGCAATGGTTTATTGAAACCGTATGATAAAACAAAAGGGGGAAAAAAAACACTAGTGTGGACACTATCTTTACCACATGCACGTTTATAGGAGTTTCCCTTTAACATTTTGCAAATAAAACACCAATTTTTTTTTCTTTTTTTCGGCGTTGAACAACAGACATGGAATGACCCCCCCCCCCCCAAAGAGCATGTTGTAACAGATCAGCTCAACGGTACTGGCGGCAGTGTTACGGACAGGGGGACTCGGGAGGGGTAGGGCTGTAGGAACGTGTACTTTTTTTTTCTTCCGTGGCATGTCTAAACGGCAGCCCCCACTGTGCAATATAGTACACCCACCCTCCAGACCTCAAGAACACACTAAATAGACCAATATTTGCATTATAACTCCGTGCAACAGTTGAACAACTACTGGTAAACATGCATAGCAACAGTGTATGACAGAAGAACCACAGCTCCACCCATTGGGGACCTCAGTCAGGTGCCCCTGGATAGTGGCAATTGCACAGGTTCCCAGCAAGTACATTCTCGCGGCGGAGCTTCTCGCTTACTGTCCCCTGACTACCCAAGAAATGGGTGCCCATCTTTGGCAGGAGGCCGAGCAGATAGTTTCTTCACCCCAGTGTAGTAAACACCAACTGAAACTGAGCACCACTGCTGTCCTGGCAAGGAGTTCCATGCCCATGATGCAGAAACCCTTTATTAGGGCCAGTGAGAACTTGCGTGGCCATGGTGAGACTCGGTGCCCACAGCAGTTTGCCCTGTCACAGATTGCAGGCAGTCAAAGATCCCAGTTCATTGCTTCAGGTGCCACTTACTGGTGCCAAATAACATGTCCTAACTGATGGAAACTGAGGAACCAGTGTTGAACAGTGCTTTGCTTGGCACCCTTTCCACCATGTACGGCATACGTCAGTGGAGGTGGCAAATAGAAGGTGGTTGTCATGGTCAATGAGGTTTTCAGATTGACTCTACCCTTTCAGCTGTTGTTCCACTCATTTCTTCTTGGGGCTGGGGAGGGGATGTTGAGGGTCTCTCTGGTAGGAACCAACTGACATTCTGTGCAGATTTATCTCACTTAGTCCTTTCCCAAGTAGGCCCTGGTGCCTGAGGGGGGTCCTATTGATGGAATCATTAAAATAACTTTTCATTCCTCTTCATCCTGTCATGTACCCTTTCACAGGTCTGATCTTCTTCTCAATCCTATCCCTACTGCCGTATGCCGTACAGTCAACTTGCAATTTGTGTTTTT
This sequence comes from Arapaima gigas, assembly GCA_900497675.1. NCBI lineage: Eukaryota > Metazoa > Chordata > Actinopteri > Osteoglossiformes > Osteoglossidae > Arapaima > Arapaima gigas. The sequence goes on along the minus strand of UFQX01000162.1, from coordinate 52,313 downwards.
GGATTACCTGATTTTGGAATAACATGCGTTAAATGTAATAGAGTATTTCAGTATTCAAAGTTACGTGAACCAAAAAGTTAGTGGCGTTTGACCACGCAACGACTCGCACAGAAGTGATGTGAACAGTAGCTGAGTAATATTGTCATTGTTCTCAGTCTGTTTTGTATGATCTTGCCTCTTCTCCATCTCATGTGGTGCTGTGCTTTCCAAGCTTATTTGTGTTTCTTCTGTTACTCTTGATTTGTATGAATTAGTCTGTGAAATTGTTGTCCAAGCAAAGGTGTGAATGGTGCAAGTGCACGTGGGCACATTTGTGGAACACATCTATGGTTTTAGCTATTATTTCTGATTGGGGGGGGGGGGGTATATGCACATTAGGCAATTTTAACATTACACACCCTCTTCTGTGTCTTTCCCCATCTTGATACAGAGCTCACCTCTTCCTGAGGTTGCCCTGTTTTGCCACCACCTACGCCTGAAACAAACTCCTTTGGTGATTTCATCTGTTCCTGTGGAAGTGGCACCACCACAAACCCCTTTTGTTACCAGGTTCCTTGCATTGTTCTCTTTGGGCCTGAGTGTTCTAGGAGTATCTCAGGCAGTAATTTAAGGCCATGCCTAAGTAGAGTTGTTCCTCAACAGCACTCAATATGAAGAAACAAACTTTACTACAGATGCCATGGTTTTTAAACTTTTTATACATAGTATTTGAGCTGGCTGCATTAATTATCATTTTCTTCAGTTGTTGCTTTAATCGCATTTATTTGGGGTTTGTTGACGGTGACATCCTAAGCTTTTAACTGAGTTATAAATTTAAGTTGCCTCATGGTCCCTTACTGGGACAAATATAGGGTATAAATCTAGGGTGTCACATCAGTGTCTTGTCTGACCTAACAGATGCAGAAATCTCACATCTCAGCCCACAAACGCTGCAATCGTGGAGGTCAGGTGGAGAAAGACACTCTTGCAAAGACAGCATCTGAGCGTTGTGTCTGCTTCCAGTGGTTATGAGGGCTTTATTATTACACCAGGTGCCAGCTGTGCAAAACTGAGGCTCTCAGTCAGTGTTTGCTGGTTTTAAAAGTGGGTTTTGTGGTCTGAATACCCATAATCCCTGTCATTTGTCATTGGTTGGTAATGTGCAGTCTGCACCACTTCATTTAACACTGAATGAATAAAGTTACGAAGGGAGGTCCATGCTGAAGGGTGCTATAAAGGACTAAATTCATATATGTTCAAATCTGCAGTTCAGTCTTCCCACAATTTGCAAAGTTATGTATTCCAGAAAACTGTATTAAGGTGAATAGTCATAAATAAGTAATAAGAAATTTTAATTGGCATTAATTTCAACAGTAACAATTTTTATGCATCCCTGAGCCCCAGAATTGACATGCATTTATAGTAAAAGGTTAGAAAATCTGATTAAATTGGACACAATTTCTGTTAGAGCCACTCATCCAGGTTAGGGTCATGGCCCCCAGAGCTCCTATCACTAATGGGACTACTTGCTTTTCACCTTCCACGTTCTCAAAGCCTTAAGCAGCAGTAGAACTCTGGCCTAAGGACTCTTAGTGAATAGCGATGGTATTCCTAAACCAAGAATTCAATCCTACATCCCCACATGGTAGAAGATGATGTTATCTCCACTGTTATACAACTGCTCTGCAATGCAGTATGCCCTGCAATGTCATAGTGGTTACTTGTTTGGTTGTGTAGGGGGGGGCAATTTCCAACTTATCCATTGTGATTTGATGCTAAATTTTGGGATTCGTACACAACTGCCACTTCTACATTTCTCCGCTTTCTACTTGATGATGTTACATTGATTATGTTCACTTCTGTTTTTTTTTTTTCTGCAGTGCTTACATTTACTTCCCGTTTGCTAAATACTCACATATTGGGGGAAGCCCATCTGTGCTGTAGCTATAGGCCACCAAGTATTTTTTTAATCATTGTGCAAAAATATGCTGGCAGCATGTGTGTAACAGTGTGAAATAAAATCCATATTTGGAAATCTCTTCAAAGAAAACCTATCAAGTTGAAATGCAGCTAGTGTGAAAGACTAGATTGCCAAACTGTGTTTAACTGCAACCAGGGCAGCAATATCTCTTCTGCTTTAGCTATAAAAGCATTAAAAAAAAACTTGTAGTCCAGAAAGTTGAAGATATTTGTGTATTCAACAGTTATTCTAGCAAAATTCAATTTCATTTAAACACAAATACACTGTATATGAACATCTATATTTTTCCTCAACAGCATGTAATGTTATCTGTTAGGATTACAGTTTATATCAAATGATTTTGTACTTTATGACAGTTTGACACTTAGTTTTGTTGTTAATACCATCTGGTTATTTGACCAAAACCATCCTGTACTCTTATGCAAACAGTTTTTTTTTATTTTGTTTTTTTTCCAAAAATTTAAGTATGTCTTTAGGGATAAAGAAATTAGTCTGTATATCACTATGTAATGTACATATCAGAATAATACACATTGTCTGACTGTGCCTTTAAACTGCTTATCACCCACTGACACTCACAGCAAGAAGCTGAACAATGCAGCAGCACAGCAGTGTTTGTCAAGAAGGGTGACCTCAGCCTCTATTCTGTAGGCTGTCTGTATAAACATATTATGGATTCTCAGGAACAAAAGCCTTATTGGCTGCATGTGCTCTTTTTGTTGTGTGGCCGATTCTGGAGAAGTTAGAGAGGGAGGGTGTGCAAAAAACCAGCTGTCACTCCCAATGAAACTACCCACCCAGGTCCAGACTAATAATCTGAAACAAGATTCCTAGTGATTTGGATTTCATTATTGGTGCCCTTACATTTTATTCAAATAATGCACCATTTATCCTGAAAAAAATGTGATTAAAATATATTTTGTCACCCATACATGAATTTCTTTCATTTGTAGGTGGAACAAAATAAAAAGGCTGTGAAAAGAAATGAATTATTGCCTATTCTCCAAAGACATTCTAAAATGCCCTGGACAATACTCTTCATACCCTTTAGAAGTTATAAGAAATAACTGTGTTGTAGTGATACTTCAAGCAGACTATTTGCTTTTAATTTGTTAATTCTTACTAGTGTCCTCAAACTTATAATGTTTCAGCCAGTTTAAATGGAGAAAAGTCCTCTCTCTGCCGTTTGCGTGAATTGCACTAAACATGGGGGGGAGGAAAAGCAGCGAGTTGTCTGAGGAGCTCTGAAAGAAAGTAATAGCCAAGCATGGTTAATGTAAAGGCAAAACAAAATTAGAACTTTCTGGTCAGTAACACCAATTTTGCGTTCATAGAAAAAAAACCAAAGCTTTCAAAGAAAAGAACACCATCCCTACTGGGAAACATGGGGGAGGCTCAGTGATGCTTTGGGGCTGATTTGCTGGCACTGGGTTCCTAGAATGCATGCAAGGCACAATGAAGTGAGAAGACTATCCAGGCATTTTGGAGCAAAACATACAGCCCAGGGTCAGAAAGCAGTGTCTCGGTGGCAAGTCATGAGTCCTACAGAAGGATAATGACCCAAAATATGCTTTAAAAAGTACCCAAGATTGAATGAGAAGACGAGATCGGACTGTTCTAAAGTGGCCCGCTATGAGTCATGATCTGAATCCCACAGAGCATCTGTTGAAAGACTTAAAATTCAGAGCTGGGAGAAGGAACCCATCAAACCTTCCGAAGCAGTTTTCTCAAGCAGATTGGGCCAAATTGCCAATGGAGAAGTGCAGAAATCTCAATCTCATTCAGATCTGCAGAAATTGCGTTTTTGCAGTTATCGTCTCCAAAGGCTGTGCTATGATGTATCAGGTTAAGGTTACCAATATTTTTGTCCATGCCCTTTTCATTTGTTTTACTTTTAGAAATGTTAAATCATAAATCAAAAGCAAAGTTTATGTTCTGTTAAACGTGCAATAGAGAACAGTGGACACGAAACATTTCTGTCAGTTTCAAATTATTTTATAGAAAATTAAATTTTTACAAGCTCTTTGCATGTTCTGAATAGACCATACTCCACCAAGGTCAGGCTATGAAATAATTTTCTTTTTAAAGCCACAGGTTCTGCTCCTAGGAAGGATCTATGAACACCCTATTTTTAAACATTCGGTTGTAGAGAACAACAATTATAAAATAGTAGGCTACACGTTGCTGTGCTTTAAAGTATTGCAAAACGGAAAACTGTAGACTTCTGGGAGGCCGCAAAAACCCTTATGTCAAAGTTATTCTGGTGCAGAATGATTTCTTTTTTATGCAACATATTAAAGCTCGTTCACAATTTAATAAAACCAAGATATAAAACACAAGAAACAATTGTGCAAAGTTTCAAGCTCAGGGTATATAATCATACAAAACTTAAAAATACTGCTCAGCCATGTAAAGTGTCTTCCACAACAGGCCATTTCAGAGTCCTGATGTAACCGATGAGTAAACAAAGGCAGAACAGTCAGATGCCAGTTCCAATCACTTACTGTCCTTCCAGCAGTTTAGGCACACAGTCCGTTTCAGAACACTTCAGCGTTTCAAGCTAAAAAACAGAACTTCTTGGATTGGAGCACTTAAAGGTCCACTATTTAGTTTGCATGCCTTTTGCACTTTGGGTCACTGTAAAATTTTGCCATTGATTATCTCAAGATGGTTTTTTGCATCTTTAACTACCTTCCTCATAAGGTTTGTCAGTGTGTGCAGTGTAAATATTGACCATGCAGTAATTTCATGAGGCCTAGCAAGCGGCTCTGTTTTCAGTACATCTATGTGTGTTTGTCTGGAACAGGTACGGCATTGTTCTTGTGCGCCAAAGCCAGTGTAGTGAGGGTAAACACTGGGGCCTGAACATGAGCCGCAGACTCCACACTCTGACTGGCTCCAGTCTCCCCACAGGCGACTTTCTGTTCCCTCTCCTTCGAGGACTATATTAAAAAAGGACACTTGTAAGGGTTTAGTTAAAAATACTTATTTATATTCAAAATGAAACTGACAGTATTGTTAGGTTACTAATTTATAACCAGTAACTGGAAACTCTAACTTTAATCGGGCAAAAATTACCTTCGATGGTATTCTTCCACTAACCTTTAGAGGAACAAAATTTTGTATTCGCATAAACCCAAAGCTACCTCAAAATACATTAACTTAAAAGAAATCCAGCATGGAGTGTCAGTTAATTCAGCGCTGCATCATCACCAGGTCAACAATATTTTTTTGACCTAATAAACACCTGAAATGTCAGTAAGGAAAACCTTGCTGGTGAGGTTCAGACTTTGTTGCCAGAATCAGAATTTCAGCTAATGCAGCTTGGTCAGGATCTTTATCTCTGTACTCTACCTTCCCTTTTCTGGGGGAGCATTAAGCTGAACTCTAAAAGAATGTTTTATTCCACTGTTACGGTGTATGCAATTATGGCTCAATACTGCAAAGATCCCACCCTCCATCATAATGCATTTGTAACTAAATTGTTCACAATTTATCATCAATTAATTCAGTCTTGTAGCAGATACTTTATTCCAAAGGGAATATGTTTTTATATCAAGCTACTTACAATGACTTATCCATTTATTCAGCTGGGTAATTTTTATTTGAGCCATTCAAGGGAAGTATCCTGCTCAAGGGTACTTCAGTGGGAGGATTCACAACCCTGTGCTTTGAGTGCAGTGTGGTAGTTGCAACCACTACACTCCCTACCCCAATAAAAATCGTTAAATTCTATTTCAAAACCAATGAGTACACAATTGCAATGTAAAGAGTAATAGATAATTCTTTGTACAGGGTCTTTTCTCATAGACCATTTCACTTAATAAATAACACATTGTAGAAATGCTGATCCTAGACATAAATTATATCCTGAAGGCAGTGAATTTCAAAAATATCTTCAGACAGTTCACTCTAGCAGGACAATGCAAGGCTTTCATTGTAGCCCCTGCTGTTAAGATATGTACATCACAATTGTCCCACCTTATATCATTTTCACTTCACTTCCTTACAGCACCTTTCCCAACAGGATGCCTAACATAATCATTAAATAGTCGCAACTATAAACGACTATCAATATCAGCCATCAGGAACAGCATCGTCCATCCGTTTCAAGTATGGTAGATAGCCTTGGTCCACAGGGAAGCTCAGGACCTCAGGAACAGCATACGGGTGGATTGACCTACAAGGTTGGAAATAATCACTGTTCAAGAAAACACTCGCAGTCACAAAAGAAAACACAAAGTGGTCAAAAATGCAGCTGGGATCATAAAAGAAACAAAGGGCTCCAAAAATTGTTGAACCAGAGAGCAGAAACAAGTGCTTTTGCTTTTATACAAGCAGTATGATGCAAAGAAGGGGGACAAAAAACATCACCAGTTAAATATGCCAGGGAAGTAGAGACTGACACCAGAAATAACTCACTTTACAAAGTCTGTAAGCTCCTGGACCTTGGAAGTTCTTGTTTTTGCCAGCTATGAGGGAGAGGGGGGAAAAAAGTTTTTTTTCTTCTTACTAGTAACAAAAGGATAGGAAACAGTCATTATCTAAACTTACCAGAAGGGATTCTGTGGCATCCTGAATTTCACCCTTCCACAAGTACCTAAAATGTACAATTTATTGGATCAAATAATATATGGTGTCAACTCAAACTGTCATGTATGAGGGGTACCAAAATATCATTAGAACTTGTCATTACCAACTGCTTGAACATTATGCAAATGAGAGTGTACACAAAAGCAGGATCCTAGAATATTTCTAGATCCTGAGCTTCTCAACAACTTTTCACTGGTCATCAAACATCTCAGTTTACCCTATCAAGTTTGGAAATTCTACCAATAACAATGGTGGTTGTCAGGGTAACCAGGCTCTCAGGATGTTGTCAGTGCTATGTTAAAATATTGCAAACTTACTGTTTTGAAATGTCTCCAGCAGGTTATACTACACTTACATGACAAAACTTGCTGGCAATATGTTGACAGAGGCAGCAAGTCTCTTCTCCATTATGTCTCTAAAAAAAAGAATATAGTAAAGTGAAATTTCACTTGGCAACTGCTGTATCATCACAGGTAATTCAGATGGTAAACACTAGTGTTCTTTCAGAATCAGTCTGTTTGACACACACGAAGGTCTTCAGAAAGCACTAAAAGGTTCTAATTTTTATATATTTTAAAGAGGAGAAGTCATAGATAAGACCACAACATACATAAGCACCACTTCCCAATTCAAGCATTGTAATAGGAATTACTGACAGCAAGGTTAAGTTACTACTACACAACACAACTTGTTTTTACATACTCTGTGCTTCCACGTTAAATTTTTAATGTCCTTTGACACAAGGACTTGAATTCTGAAACTTCCCAAAATTAGTATTATGCCCTTAATTATACTTGGCTTTCTTTCCTACAATTTGCCATTTGATGGTGTCTGAGCCCACCAGTGAGACTCTACTCAGGGTTAAACGGTAAGGAGGATGAATGAAAAAAGTTTCCAACCATGTTTGACCTCAAAAACGTTTTATCAATGGATAAGGCACACCATCTTGACCCCTGCCAGTAAGGCTTAACTGTGCTGGGTTGATAAAACAAATATTTCTTGTGCTATACTATGATGTCGTGGTACAGCAAAACCTCCAGTACATATGGGCAAAACAGAGTGTGACGAGAAACAAATACTGGCTGCCAGTTTGTCACGTTTCAAAAGTTCCCCTAATTTCTCAGCACGTTGGTAAATCAATGTGACGTATTTTACACTATGGTAAATAGTGATGCAGTTTTAAAGTTATATTTTACAAGCTGTAAAGCTACTTTCAGGTGACCAGGATGACTTTTATGCACCTAATATATAGTAAAAACTATAATTTAAAAAAAAAAATCTTCAAAAACATCCCAATCACTAATTCATTGTATAAACATATGAAGTTTTCCTCACTCCTTGGTTTCAGGAGCTCATGATCAATAGATGCAAGCTGTAAATGTGGCAAAAACAACTTGAGTTAATGTAGTTTCAAACTCCTAGCATGTTTACGGGGCCTATCGCCGATATCTATTGGGTCATCCAGTAAGCAGATCGTGTTTGCTGCCGCAAACGTATTTTAGAAAGAGATGGGTTAAGAAAACTCATATGATACGTATGATACGTTTCCATGGCAAGTTGTCATTTTTTACCATCACTAATTAAAATTTTTCATTTTTTCTTTATTCTGAAAAAATAGCTAACAGAGCTAAGAAAACCAGTCATTGCAATATCTCTCCCTATGTTTCATGTGCTCCATTTTTAACTTGCCTTTTCGTGTTGTTTTTTTCCTTTTCATTTCATCCTTTCCCAACCTTGCAACCTTTTAGGATGATACTTTTAAAACTGTACTCAGGAATGTTCATGATGTTTATGACAAAATAAGATTGCTGCGCATATGAGGTGTAATGTTTGACGCTACATTTTCTTCTTCATGAAACAAATGCTTTATTTACAATAGTGTGCAGCATGTCATGCTATAAAAAAAATTTGATTTAAACTGCTTTTTTAAAGAAATGTTGTACGAAAATACTGTTTTCACATGCTGCTGTAATGGTTTTTCATGGTGCAAATCTCTGGAAAACAAGGGAAGGGCATCATTTTGCTCATTTTTATTTAAAAAACAACAAACTTATCCACAATTTACTACAAACAAAAGGATTTTCCTACAATGCTGTTCCACAGCTCTAATCTGTGCCTAAAACAGGCTCTCCATCACAGCCTGGATTACATTCAAGACCCTGATCATCACCCATTAGGTTTTCCACTGTCCAGCTCCTGCTCACCTTTAATGCTCAGTCTTACCACACTTTCCTCCCAGTGGCCTTTGCTCCTCTAGGTCGGACTCATGATTTCCCCCTTCCATTCCCTTGTTGCTTACCTAAGCTTTTTTCTCTAAATCCCAAAAGCGGAGTTACTTACCCAGTCATGCCAGTATGACTTTTTTTAAATCTGCTTTACCATATTACTGGCATTCTGTGTTCCATTGGACAAGAGTTGAGTTAAACAAAAAAGTTTTTCAATTAAAAATCAACAGACACAGTAATTGGTCTCTGCTGCAAAGACATAGATAATATATCTAGTTATAGTTGGTCAATATAGTGGCCCTCAACTGTTTGTGCTGCAGACCAGATCATGTTTACCCTTTTTTTCCACAGACCAGTCTGTGAACCAGAACTTATGAAACTAACCTGACGAATGCAAAACTCTGCCAATCACATAGCAGCACTGAACTGAATATAAGCATAACTTATTTATTGTATCAATAAATGTTTTGCATAACATTTTTGTCTGTTATCCACAGAAATAGCTATTTAAATATTTATTTTTTGGCTTCTCCACAGTCTAGCAAAGCAATATTCATGGTTCGGTTCCAGTTCGTGGTCTCATTGTGGAGAACCACTGAGCTAATTCTAAAATAAGTATAAACAAGTAAAAATTGGCAAGTCTTAAGAATTTAAGTTGGAATACTAAAACCAAATCTTGGATTATAAAATTTTTCTGAAGCATTTTCTGAATTTTTGAAGACACTTGTTCAATTTAAAACACACAGTCCTGGATATGTCTCAGTATATCTGACCATGCATTGTGCAACATACTCTAACAGCAATAACTGGACAACATTATGCACATTAATCACAGTAGTGGCTATTATATTTAAACAGAACAAGCTGAAACAAAGTACCTGCATGGAAGGTACAACCGAAACCACTTTACAATATGAAACATTTTTATAACCAGTCAAGATCACTTTGTGTAACAGATGATACATTTCCAGCAGTTGTACAAGTTTTAAAACTTCCAAATTCCATCCTAATCTTCAAGCCATTGCTATGAATTTATAATTGATCAGAAATGGTGAGTAGGACCCTCATTAATCCTGAACATTTAAATAAAAACAAGTTGAAATAATTTTAGGGGCATAACGTCAACCATATCTAAGTTGAAAAGCTAACCTGGCTTTTTGGAGGACATTCATGACTTGTGTAGGGTCAGGAGAGGTGAAATACCTGCCAATGATTTTGGCCACTTGCTCATTGGGGCAGTTGATGAGGAGGACGGAGTGGTGGCCAGGTACGTAGCTTCCCGTCAGGGCTGAGTACAAATGGAGCTCCAGACTCTTCAGGACCGGGTACAAGCTCAGGGTAAGCAGCACTGCCTAATAAGATACCCCCAAGCATGGCAACAGTAAGGATACGCTTCCACGTACCCGGCAAACACAAATTTTTGGGTTAAACACACCGATGTCACTCTGGAAATTACTCATAGACTGTGAAGGAATTCATGGAAAACAGAACAAGGCTCCTGAACCTTCTAAACTTGATTCCAAACAAACGGGAGTTTGCAAAGCAAGTTGAATGGTGCTGCAGAGGACAACGTTAGTGCCTCAAGGCACATGAGCTGTAGTTTCAATGCCAGGGTTCGATCTCCACTCAGTCTGAGTTGGGTTTGCGTGTTCTCCCCATGTTCATGTGGATGCTCTCTCATGGTCCAAAGACAATGTTGAAAAAGGCAATGGAAAACCACCCTGGAACCGTTACACTGAATATCAAGGAAGTGGTCACCAAAAATCAAATCTGGCTCAACAGCATTTATCCTAACCCTACAGCGGATTACTAAATCCAACATAGTTTATCTAGTTTACCATTAGGTGAACAATACTGCATTTGCACATAGTCATTCCATTGTAACTAAAAACACCTTCAACATGATGATTACAATTATTATGGATCCAGTTACTACGCTGAAAAACACAGTAATCTGGGTGAAAATAAGCTACTCTACACTCCAGAACTTCCCATGGTAAATGGGCAGAGCATGGAAGGCGTTTGTTGGAGTAACAGTACACTAGTATGTTCTGCTGGGTACTGAAATTACATCCTTAGAACAGCAATACAAAACATGCTTGTTGTGGAGAACTTGTCACCTAAACTAGCTGCCTATTTGCTGGTTGTTACAGCAACATGCAGTACAGTCAAGATATCTGGCCATCACAGATCAACTAGTGTTTGACATCAGGATGACATCTCAAACATCAAACCCACATTTGTAGGCCAACAGAAGGGAAATTCCAAGTACATCAGTTCCCTCAACTAATGACAATGACCAGTCAGAGGCACAGACTTTAAATTGTTTTAAACTCAATACTCCAATTCATTTATGTCTGTACTGCACATGGATACAGTCTATGGATGATGTGGCAAAAAAAGGTAAAATTACTACCACATGTTGAATTTCTGCACTGAATAAAAGATACTAACCATACTGCTGATGTTCAAACTATACAGGGGTTATTAAAAAAGAATTGAATGCACAAATGCATTATTCAGTAACTAAGTATCCTATAAACATGGACCACAGTCAGCATTTATACGGTTAAGAAAAAACTGTACATTTTGCTTCAGACATGTTCACATGATACCAAATTATAAATTTATAAACACTTAAATTTAAGTGTTATTTTTGAATCACCCTGCATATTTCTTATTCACAATAACATATTCCTCTCCAAACAGCAAAATGTAGAAGTACTAGGCCACTCCAACACTGGATACAACCCAGGTGTGTGCAAAACTCATGATGTGCATTTTACCAAGATGGGGTTACAGAGCTGGTTGGTTGGTTGGTTCTACACTGGGGTCATTTTACAGGCTGCTGTTTAGTTGTTTTTAGCGGCCACTCCATTGTGTGTCCGTAGTGGTGGGAAATTGTTGAATCTTTTCCAGTGGACCGTTTTCTCATTTCCACAGTCATCACATGACACTTCCCCTCACTGTCGTGTACCTGCAGCCTCTTTCCAACTTTTACCATTTCACAATTCTCTACAACCTCACAGGAATCAGTTCTGACATGCAGGCCCCTTTCACCCCCTAACCTAAGGGTACCAGGTGGAATAGTGGTTTGAGTTACTGCCTTCTACTTCAAGGTCATGGGTATGGATCCCATATCCTGCTGTAGTACCCTTGAGCAAAGTACATACACTGAAACTGTTCCAGTAAAAATTGCAAAGCTGCATAAATGTAATCACTGAGTTGGTTAAAACTGTTGTTGGGAAATGGCGTCAGTTAAATGATTGAATCAGTAACCAAATGATTGTGTAACTGGTTGCCGGTTCTCACAAGTGTACCATTCTCCAGTGGTTTTTTCCCCCCACATTCTGGCCCACATTTCAGCTGTGGTTTTTTCAATTAATCTCAGCTTAAAAAAAGTACTTCTGGCCCCAGCAGAGTGTATCCTCTTAGCATCTAGCCCTGATAAATCTAAAAGGGTGAAGAGAGAGTTTCATTTATAATGTAATGTCGGGTGGAATTGTGGCTCCCGTCATGCTTTGCTTGTACATAGTTAATATGTCCAACCATGGTAGGAAGGCCAGGGATCGGCAATGACCCTGAGGTTGGGTGGGCGTGCTGTTAACCACGCCGCGCAAGAATAAAGTTCGTGTTTCCCCAACTCTGCCTTCCGGGCGTTCACAGGGTGACGGCAAAAATCCGGGCCTACCTTAAGTTTAGGATGGAGATGGACATCACGCAGTGGGGCTACCCAGAGGCCAAGGAGAGGTGGAAAGGCCTCTTTTGGCTGTAGTCCCAAGGTTTTTGTGCCGTTCCCTCCATCCTGGGTAAGTAACACACGTTCCTGTACTCGCATTAAAGACCTGCGACCCCTATAAGATTGCAACTGTCGTGATGGACAGGTTGGTGACGCTTGGCGACAGCCGAGCGAGTCCATTCTGATCCGGGAAAAAAAAAAAAAAAAAAAACTCTGTCTTCCGAGTCTGGAACACGCGGATTGTTATAAATATGCGCTCCTCAGCCCCCGTAATAGGAATAAGAGTCCTTTATAAAACTAAATTACTATGGAGGTGAAAAGGTTGAGTATCATTGAAACGGGAAAATTTGAAATTTAAATCCTATTACGGTACAGTATTTAATTAAGAGAAAACCGGATAAATTTAAAACAAGGAACTGGAAAGGAACCAGGAACTCAGAGGCGGTATGCAAAAACCGAACATAGGAATAGCTGAAAATACAAGGAAATTCAAATAAAGTTACCATATCCATAAATAATAGCGAGGCGTTTTCAGCGCACATTTTTAAAGAAGTCTGTTACTTTTTTATAAAACCAACCCTAGCGATGCCACTGTGCTACAGCAGGTGTTAAACCCCTGTCACTGAGTGTCATAAACACTCAAATCCCTCGCGCGCTGTCTAGGTGCGGGACAGGAAAGAAAACTGTGGAGGGAAAAAAAAACAAGTTACACTTGCTCACCAGAAAGATGAGCAGCCAAACGGGGCGTCCCGGGGGCTGAGCCACCAACTCCCGCAAACAGCGCTGACAGAGCCAGTCCAGCCTGCCGCTCGCCATCTTTCGGGCTGCGCTCCCTGCAACCCCTCCGCTGCCGCCGAGCAGCACAGGTCTTGCGCAATCCGCCGAGAAGAGAATGCTGGGAGAACTATGGTGCGCGCCACACGGACACCGCTGCCGGAAGGACAGATGCTAACTAACACCTCCCCCACCTCCCCCCTACTGACATACACCGGAACCGTGTGCCAGCCGTGCTGTGGGCGGGGACAGCGCGTGAGCCAGCACACAGTCACACCGTGAGCAACAGTCATACCGTGAGCAACAGTCCCGCACAGCCCAACCCGGCCCCGCCCCTGCGCGCTGTGCGACCCCCCCGCAGTGCTGCTGACCCTTTGGCCTCGAAATAACTTCCGCAGGGTGTTGACATGCGGCGACGTGGTTCAGGTGAAGCCATCGGTGAGGTTGGCTGCTGAGCTGAACCTTTAGCGTAAAACACGGTACTTGGTGTTTGGTCCAGTTGTACGACAGGGTGTTCTTATAGCACCGGTTGGGCGTAAGTGCTGCTCCAAGAGTGGAATTCAAACCCGGCACCTTCTGGTTACACGGCAGCATCTTTTACCGCTGCACTGCCTCTACTGCTACCGGTGACTAGAAAAATATTTCTTTTTTCTTTTTTACGGTCCAAAAGTATTCATATCATAAAGTGGTGTGTTTGAACGTTCTCGCCTACATATGATTTTTGTATATAGTTTTTATATAAACTGCAAGTCAGCGCAGCTTGCAGGTTTAAGATCGCTGGCTCAAATCCCACACCTGCAGCAGCATTTTAGGGGCATCTCATGCCCCTAAAATTATTTCAACTTGTTTTTATTTAAATGTTCAGGATTAATGAGGGTCCTACTCACCATTTCTGATCAATTATAAATTCATAGCAATGGCTTGAAGATTAGGATGGAATTTGGAAGTTTTAAAACTTGTACAACTGCTGGAAATGTATCATCTGTTACACAAAGTGATCTTGACTGGTTATAAAAATGTTTCATATTGTAAAGTGGTTTCGGTTGTACCTTCCATGCAGGTACTTTGTTTCAGCAGCAGCAGAACGTTCATGTTGAACTGGGAATAGCTGCTGTGCAACACAGGTAAATCGTCGTACTCTATGGGATGTAGCAGGTTGCCTTAGGTAAAGGTGAACGTGTTGAAGGTTGATAAAATAAGATGTGATTTAGAAAGCACGTGTATGTAGGTAAGTTTCAAGATATCCTCGGTATACGTGCCCTTTTTCTTTTAGTTATTTTAAATGACTTTTCAAGACACATGTTCAACAGGTGACGTCAGGCGGGGCCAGGAACATGACATTAAGTGACCGTTTATAGTTGAAGACTCGCGTGCAGCTTCTCAGGAGACACGGTAGGATGGAGAGCCGGATGGAGCAAATGCAGCCACTAGATGTCAGTGTTAGAAAATGCATGTAATGTACTGTACATGCAGCAAAACAATAAATGTTCTCTGAAACAATGAATCTACGGTGCCTTACAAAAGTATTTCAGCGGCTTCAAAGTTATCAAGTTATCATTTCTTGGATTATTTCAGTATTTTTTATTGTGAACTTGTATGCTCCAACAAGTTGTCAGAGGCAAAGCAAGGTTGAAGTTATTTTGAGGAAAATGGAAAACTGAAATATGAGGTTGACTTGTGTGTTCAAACCCCATACATTAATCTTTGTTTAGTTCCACCTTTTGGTGCATGTGTTTTGGGATAAGTATGCCCCACCTTTACACACTGTTCTGCGATTTTTTTTTTTTTTTTCCCCAATTCATCTCAGCAAATCTGCAGCAGGACGTTCAGGTAGGTCTCATGACGCTGATGGACCACAATTTTGGAATAGCGCTACGGATTCTCAATGGGATTGCGGTCAGGAGTTTGACTGTAGGGCGAATAACTTTCAAGGGCTTTGAATACTTTTCCCAAGGCACTGCACATTGCACACATTGTGTGTTGGTGTGGGTGACCTTGAGTGTTACTGCCTTGTGATGGCTTGGGGTCTTGGTCCAGGGTGCACCTTGCCTTATAGCCTTTTCTTCCTAGGATTAGGCTCCAGGCCACAGTGCCCCTACACTGGACAAGTGGATGGATGGATGGATAACAGTTAGAGTAACACAATGGAGAGTCAAAGTAAAGTACTGTTAGTAGGGTACTAGATTACAGCTTCTGGTGGGAGCTGCGTATATTTGTCTTTCATGCCAACTGTTTCCTTTCGCTTAATTGCCCTAATTGCCGGAATCTGTATTTTATGTGTTGTGTTTTTATGTTTTTTGTGTTTCCCTAAAACACAGAATTCAAAATTATATTTTCTTAATGCACAACCAAAACTGTTACAATTTAACGTTTAACCATAACACATGTATATTATGAAAAGAAAATAACAATATGTAAAGGGGGTTTGAAAAAGTGTAAAACTATTACAAATATAAGTTTATTTTTTCTTCTTCCCCCCTTAATCTATGGAACAAACTCTAAAAATATAAAACATTTCTCAGAGTGTTTCCCAAGACCATTTGGTGCACTTGCAGCACAGTTACATATGCACACAAATGGTGCTATACACACTGGTGACATGTGACTCCATGCAGTTCCCAGCTGATTTGTGAAGACGAAGACAAACGGGGAACTTCATATGCATACGCAATAGGGAGCGATGGTTACTGGGGGGTGTGCTGAAGGAATGACCCAACTGGCAACAGGGAGTTATATATTACACACACACATACACACACATTCCAATGAACACTTTACTGTAGTAAGGGTAATATATGTATTTATTACTTTTCCCCTTTTCACTGGACTATGAATGATGCGTCACTCTGTGTGGTCCCCACCTGTTCAACATCATTAATATTACTACTAAATACAACTACTTTATACGTAATACAATTCAGTGATATATAATGTGTTATTAGTATTTACAGTTCCACTTTCTGACACGGGTAGTTCCAGATAACTCAGCTAGTATCTTAATAAAATAGAAAAAATGACCCTGTGTAGCACAAGCAGTTATTGAGCGTGAAATAGTACATAAAAAATCAGTAGTCTTTGATTTATTTCATTCAAATTCTTTTATTTACAAGCAATTTAAATACTTGAAATACAGGCCATGCTCTTGTAGCCTATGTCATAAAAATACATGGCATAATTTCGATTAAAATAGAAACTTTCCAAAATTGTGTACTGTATCTTAGTTATTGCACTCCACAGAGAATATCACATGTGGGTAATAAAAGAGCAGTCATGTCAGCATGTGGCTCCAGGCATCACAGACAACCATGAATATCACTATCTTGTCATGCGTCCTGATGGCTGTTGTTTCCCCTTCAGAGTCAGTGAAGTTGAGAAGAAATGTTAACTTGGTCATTTTCACTCAAGCGAAAGAGATTCAGCTCGGTTATGAGTCATGATTTCATACAGAGTAGTCACTGAATTATTAATGATATTTCAGGGCACAAGGAAAGGCTTGTATTCATCGTAAAACAGCTAAATTATTTTTTTATCTAAATAATACCATGTGTTATTACAGGTTACATAAGAGGATCAGGTATTGCTTGGATAATTACCATTTTCATTTGAGTTTTACGGTTGGCAAATGCAGGACAGATTTAGTTAAGTCCCTCATTTCCTCCTTAGTTTCTGAAAATCCTTAGGGAGTGCATGTATGATTCAGCATCTTTGTGCAATACATGCCAGTTAAAATAAGAGAACGTTACAGCTTTAATTAGACTGTGTTCAAAGCTAATTGTTTGCGGCATTACTGTAGATCAGTTTGTAGAATTGTTACAGGTCAGGCACAGGTCCAGCATCTACATCTCCTGCTGTCTTTGCATCCTAACTTTGAAAGAATACAAGGATATAACTACAATATCTACAGTACCAAGAAGCTTTTTTTCTCCCTTATGTTTTGGTTTTCTAAAGCTTTGAGACAGGAGTACATTGTTTTTGTTCTACCTTTAATTTTTTTTATTAATTTTATTTCCGCTTCCAATACTTCCATTTTATATTCTAATGTTAAACTCATTCCAAGCTGTTGCTCTCATTCCAGTTAGTGCCCCACTGCTTAACTCCCACTGCATATTCACTGTGGCATTTTTTTTCCTTTTAACTCAGTAAAGAAGTCTGGTTAAGACAACAAAAATCAGATAACTGGCTTCTGGAAAGAGACCTTTTGTTTGTTTTTAAAGGAAAGTATAAGGTAAAATGGATTATTGATTACATCCCAGAGGCACTTTCATCTAGGTAGACTCTAGCTCACTGCCGCTTTGAAAGCTGTTTACTTTCTGATGGCCCAGTGGAGGAACAATAATGTGTAATTAAATTCTCTCTGGGAGAGGACTTTCTGGTAAACACTGGAATTAAATACAGCAAAGCTGCCTGGAACTCCACCACACACTCCCGCTGAGTCGGTTAATAAAAAAAGGATGAACAAACAGACAGATCAATTACTAGTGTCGTGGAGAAGGAAATCCCACAGCGTGAAAGGTAAACAGATCGTTGTGGAGTGACCCTTTGGCTATCGCAGGCCTCCTTTGACCTGTGGCTTCCTTGAAATTTGACAGACAAGAAACTCTTGTAGACAGCGCAATATGTTCATCATTTTCTGTATCTGCCAGCGTCAGAGACGCAATCTGAGGCAATATCACACAACCCACATAACCTAGTGTGCTGACAAGCTGAATATTCAAGCCTAGAGTATATTATGTTTTTAATGTAAAGAAGGCAGAAAAGGAAATTACAAATAAATGTCAGAATTACTTGTATCCATCCATCCATCCATCCATCCATTATTAATAACTTCTTGTTCACTGCAGGGTCACGGTGCAGAGCCAGTCAGAAAAGCATAGGGCATGAGGGCAAGGCACAGTACACCCTGGATGGGACTCCACTCCTAAATGACAGTGATTTTATTTATTATTAAGGAACTAAAAATCTGATAGTTTTAAAGTGGTGTTGAAGGACACATTGTATTATCTCTCAAATACCCTTCCTCTTGTGTGAAGGTTGTGTTTAAATTTGCTGTCAAAATGAAGAACAGTAGGCTAATGTCAATACCAGTGACAACAATTGTAATTTACTGAAATTACTGAGGAGGAACAGGAGGAGAAGAAAAAAGAAAGGAAATTAAGTTCCTCTTGTATCATGAACATCATATATACTCTAGGCTGCATAGACTGCTTTTATTGTGTCTCGGACACACCCTTGCAGCATTTTCTGAGCAGACTGCAAGAAATTACTGATTTTTGCAGAACTGTCTGATTCTGACGGTGTTAGGCTGCAGCTCAGGTGACAGCAGCGTGACTCTGGCTTCATGAACAGTGGTCAGTGGTATAGCTGTGACAAATCCCCACACGTGGAGTAATTGGTTTGATAAGATAAAGAACCATCATCAGCAAGTTCATTCTATTATTAACAGAATTGCACATTTGCAATTTTAATTTCAACTTTTGTTTTTATTCCTGCAGAGTTCTTATTTAGTTGGAGAAACACCGTGACCATTACTAATCTTGATATACTTTAATTCTTTGAGAATTTTAGAAATGAGCTTTCCTTACCAATGCAGTTTTAAAACATTTTTACCATTATTTTTATTTGTATATATTGATATTTCTCCCCATAATGAACTGATTCACAAGCTAATGTGATGAAATGAACAAATAAGTGAATATTTGCATCCGTGCAGAGTATTGAGCCAGATCTAGTTTATGAAACAAGTTTAAATACTTTCATTTGCACAAAAGCACCTTTGACACTTTCATTAAAGGACCGATAGCTTCTACCCATTAGAAAATTTGACCTCTATATCAGTACTTCTGTATCGTCTCTGTCTGTCTTGTAGCTTTTGTGCAGCTGCCTTTGTCAGCTTGAGAAAATAACTTTTTTTATGTAACATGCACAAAGCAGGCAGTCCATTAAGCTTCACTTCCCCACACTGCATATACGCCATGTAATACATGAAGAGGTCCCTATTGTGACAATGGTCACGTAACTCCACAAATCCACTGTTTTCCTCCATAAGCGAGTGCCAAACCTCCAGTTGGGTGCTGGGAAACAGCTCCCTGTGATTAGCAGAGTAAGGAGCTTTTATTACCCAAGGGCCATGGTTCCTATGGAGCAAAGCTCTATAATTTTTATGTTAAGCTTTTGTGAATGTTTTATTAATAGTTACCTTCAGATGCTCATTAAATTGTCTTTTAGAACTAAATAATCATTGTTTGAGAATTAGTGATAGGTAAGCAGGGACCCCACGATTGGTGGTTTAAGTAGATATGGGTTATCATGACCAATTACACATTTCTTTTCACAAAATGTTCAAGCTTTGGTTAAAAAATGCTGATGGCTCATGGCTGATAGTTACTGGACTACATATTTCTTGTATGATTCCAGTCTTTGTGGTTGTCAAAGACACCAAAACTCCAGTAAATGAAGCACTTAGAATATAGTGGAAATATCTTAGAAATATTATGATGAGCCATTAGACCACATTGGTCCCACCTTTGTTGCCAAAGTAACAACTGGCTAAGTCATACCATTGCATCAGTGTTGTCCACCAGACCAGGCTACGCTACACCATAGGTTTTGTAGCATTTTTCCCGAAGAACCTCATTTGGTTGTTGCCCCCAAATGCCTCTCACAATGTGTGGTATGCAGAGTCAAGGTTCAGGCAGGAATTCTTACAAGACACCCTTTATGGTGATGAACCAGTGACTGGCTACACACGCACTACAGGCAATTTAGAGCAACAAGGTAACCTGAAATGCACGTCTTTGGAACGAAACTGGAGCACCCGGAGGAAAACCATGCAGACGCAGGGGGAACGGTCAGCCTGCACACAGATTAAGCTGGAATGAAACCCACATTCAAACAGCCCAGATACTGTGAGGTGGCAGTGCTACTTGCTGCAGCACTATGCCACCCAGGGTAAGCCATTGCAAAACCAAATATTATAAAGGTCGTGCACATTATTGGAAACCTCATAAATGATCACTCTCACTCACTCACTCAGTTTTATTAACTGCTTGTACTGGTCAGGGCCACAGTTCTGTGGAACCTATCCCAGAATCACTGGGCACTAGGTAAGAAGCGGTACACTCTGGATGGGATGTCAACCCATCATAGATCATGAATGATTCTAGCAGAATTCCAGATTTCGCTGGAACTTCTTTGTTTGAAATTATAGTTGTGTTACTGTCTTCTTGTTTGTGTTTTGTCAATTTTACTTTATTGAATCAGGCCACAGATGTACAGATGTATGGTGTCCTCATAATGTAATTTGTGCACTAGATGATGGACAATTAGTTCAGAAAAATACATAACTGAGTTTGAAGTTAGTCGGTAAAGAACTCACTAAATTACTGGGTGGAGAACTGTGAGCAGGCTTTTCTAAGACCTGAAGGCGATGTTAGTGGTAACTTCACTGCCGCTTTCAACCTCTGAATGAAACCCAGTGAATTAATGCCAGAGTTGTGAGCTGTCCTCTCAAAACAGCAAGATAAATGGGTCTCGGGAGACTGGAGAAGAACACACCCAAGCACCGAAGATGACATTTCTAGCTTTTTTAATGGGTCGATGGGGTATCAGCATTGAATGGGGATGCCTTGAGAGAATTTTGACCTCTGCAGATCCAAGCAAGGCGCTGTTGCAGATGGCAGCCAGTAATAATCCCTCAGGAGCTCTAGCTACAAAAGTCAGCAGCTTATTGAGAAATCCGACAAAGTTCTGTCAGTGAAGGTCTACAGAGACACGGAGACCATGCACTGTACCATACTACACCACTGCATATGAAAGGTTTTGCCACTTTCACACATTTATCGCTTCTGGGGGTTTGTATAGTCCTTTACATTCAAATGAGGCATTTCTAACACACTCAAATCACACACACACACAAAAAACTGATATTTCAGAATTACTATGTTATGTACTTTTTCAAAGCTACATGAAAAAAAGAGCTCCTCAAAAACTAGTTAAAGCATTAAAAAAAATCCCAATCACCTTGACTACAAACGTTAACATACAGCGTGTTCAAATAGTTGTCCACTACTGTATTTTAAAAGGTTTGGCGTGTACTTGTCTTCACAATATTAATTTCACAGACTTGTCCTATTGACCTTGTGAAGCAGATGTAAAAAAAACTAAACCCAAACAGATACACTGTCGTACTTGGTCCCCATTTTGTAAACTACTATTTAAAATCTATTCCAGTATAAAGCGCAAACGTTCGCTGTATCTACATATCCTGCGTACACGTATTGTACCACAAGATAAAACGCATTATTTTATGATGAGGACAACGGTTGTGGATTCTTGAGTTCGCATGATCCGCCAGTAAAATGCTATCATTTTCAAATGCGTTCGGGTATTAACGTTGAAACATTAACAACTGACAGTAAAACACGACGCGCTGTAAACATTCTCCTCGTGCTCCACCTCGCAGCAGGACGCTGACAGAGCACATTTCCCCATTGTAGTAAACCAGGGCTCGGCACGAACTCGCCTTCTGATTTGTTGCTTTGCTGCGTCAGAGCCCGCCTTTTTTATTGCTTAGATGGTATCTCCAAATATCACTGGCCGTCGTGTGTGTCAGTCACGGCCAAGTCAGCTGCCAATAGTGCGGTAGGAGGTGCGGTGTTCCTCTGCGGTTGAAGGTACTTGGGGGGGGTGGAACTGGCTCTAGTGGAACCCAGGACGGACGTGCAGGCGTGTCAGCGTGCGGAGAAAACGCAAAATGGATCAAATTGGGCACGCAGTGCTCATACCAAGGGCAACAGGTGCACGGATTCCTGTTTCCAACATCTGTGCTTTTTAAAGGTTGTCTTCTTTTTTTCCCTAATTTAATCGCAAGTCTGCATGAAAAAATACATGTGAGGCAGAATTTACATCCAATAACCTGCATAATTTTGATATCAGAATTTGTGCAGGCCGCTGTAATTATTACTCAGGTAGTTATGTTGGGACAGCTGTTGGGTGTATATTTTTCCGGACATTTAAATACATGTTTTGTCGTTTTTTTTTCTACTTCAGGAAAGAAAGCAAACTGTCAACTGACCAGCAAGCTGCCCAAACGTGACCGCAGCACGGCACGCACGGTGTGACGCTCCTCACACTGCGGGACAGCGGTTATGGAGAGACGCCTAAAGTGTCATTTCTTTTGAGAAAACTTGTCTTAATTGGATCTTAATTGGGCTTTAACTGGCTTTGAATTGCCGCCGTACCGAATCATGGATTCGAGCGAAGGCTCAGAGGAGAAGCCCCCTTTTTATCTGTCCCAGAGTCAACAACAGGGGTGGTTGCGGGTGTCCGGTAAGTAAACGTTTACTTACAAAAGTTTGGGAACGGGTTATCAATGACTTGTTTATTTGTAGGACTTGTTTTCGTCTAAGTGACCCAGCCATGCTTGTTTTTTGCGTCACTAGGCAGAGGGGCTAAAGCTCTGCCGTCACTGGGAGTTTGAGAGAGTGCGGTGCGGGATTTGTTCTTTCTAAAACTTCACGAAATCTTTAATGAGAATAAAATGTACAGTTGTCTACTTTTGCTAGGTATATATCTTAAGAAACGTGAGCGTTGCACTGTGGGGGTGTAGCTTTAGCGTGGGTGTGATGTAAACCACAGCTGCGTTGCTCCTCATCTGTGATCGGTGTCTGGCTACACTTCCACTTACCTCGGAGATACTTTGTTGGACACTGGCTGCAAAATACCTCTACGCTAGGATGCAATTAAACTTGAAACTGAAAGTTACAAAAGGTAAAAGTGATTTTTTTTTTTCCTTAAAAATAGCGATTATAGCAATAATGAAAGGACCCGTTGTTGTTGACTCCCCTGCTGCTACGTTCTGTTTAATGCTACCACAATGCAAGTTCAGGATCTAAAGTTATGTTTTGTCTGTAAAATATCAAAAATGCTATAAAATAGTTTTCATATGCTGTTGTAAATGTTGATTCTTTTGGGAGTAACGATTAATATTGTGTAGCACCGAACAAAAAAAAGAGTTGTCTGTCTAGTGTTTGAGCCACATTGTCAATATTTAATATTTTTTCTTATGGGGAAAAATAGCCCCATTACACATTTTCCCAATAAATCCAACTTTTCCTCCCAACTTAACCATTATATAATGAGTGCTTGTATTATTTTTTTTCTTTCTTTTTTGGTTTTCAATCACTAAATGGAAAAATCAATGCTCAGTCAATATCTTAGGTGCAGCTTCACAACACAGTGTCTCCTTACAATACAAGCCTTTAATTCCTGAATGGGTCAACATTTTCCCTTTCGTATGTTTATAATTACATTACCGTCCCGGTTCTGTTTTCTAAAAATGTATTATTGTTGTGAAACAAAGGTCACCTGCATATTTGCAGCAAACCTTTACTTGGCACTAAACCATACTCAGATGGGACTGGAGTGTTAGGAGTGATTTAGGAGTAAATTGGTCTTTATTTCAACTCAGTTCCACAGTGTTTACTGCTCATATCTGGTGTTCAATAACAGGACTCAAAATGATTAGCAGTGAACAGTATTTATTGATGATGGTTGGATGAAAGTGTTTCCTTGAGGGAGGCATTGTAGAAGAAAGGAGAAAAAACCTTTCATAAACTATGTGATACTAGGGTCTGATCCATCCATACATTACCAATAATTGTATGTCCAATGCAGAGTCACGGTGGTGTGAAGCCTTTCCAGAAAGCACAGGACATGAGGCACAGTTTAGGTTCCCCAGTTAACCTGAAACACTTGACTTTGGACTATGAGAGGAAACCCTTGCAGGCACAGGACTAATGGGCAAACTCTGCTTACTGGGCTAAACTTAAATTCATGTCTGTACTCATAGCCTATGAGCTATGATGCACCATGATTACCTACTGTGCCATAATACCATCTGATAGGGTCAGAGTGATTTATAACTTGATCCTAGACTGAGCCTCATTCTAACAACTAAACTTAATGTATAAACTATTATTTAATTATTTTACAGTATCTACTTTAGTCTAGTAGCAGGAATATCTTTGTGTATCTCCTGTACTTCTAAAGTACAAGAAAGGAAGCCCCAAATCCCACAATAAAGTATTTTGATGAATAACAAGTTCATTTTTTCCCGTTTACGAAATAGCTTCTACTGAAATCCTATTTTTGTTCCCCATGCAATAAGAGTATGCTTTTATTTCTGTATTTTATTTCTGTATATGTATTTTTATTCTCACAGAACACTTACATGAGTTAATACTATACCGATTCATTAGAATTAGTAAAATCTTGCTACTTTTGTTGATCAGTTTTAACAGCTAGAAGGTTTTTTTTGTGTAAGTCTATTCACAGAAAATATCAGCACAATAGTTATTGAAGTATCAGTTGCGCTTTGTACCTTTTGTGTATTTAGGGTTGCAAGCAAAACAGTGAGTAGGACTGTTGGCTTTTAAGGGGAGGGTTCTCTGAATTCTACTCTTGCTACAGGACTCTTGATCAAGGTACTTAATTTGAAATTATTCTTTACAGTACCCTGCTGTCTGAAAGGGTAACGTATTTTAAACTTTTTTTTTTTTTGAAGTCTGCATGTAGTCATACTGAAATTAGTATGGTATGGTTTTTGTAACTCATTGACAGAAGGCAGTCTTAACCAAGTAACACAACAACATATGCCTGCTTACTGAGTATTATTAATATATTCATGATCTGTAACTGCTTGTCTAATGTTGGGTTACAATCATCTGGAAGCATATGGTAAGAGGCAGGGTGCACCCTGGATGGAACCCCAGTCTATTGTAGAATAATTGCACACTCATCAACTCACATTTTAACTCAGTTCACCTGAAACACAAGTCTTTAAACTATGGGAAGAAACTGGAGCTATTTAAGGAAACCCGCATGAACATGGGGAAAACAGAACTTTATTCAGACTGAGCCGGATTAAAAGTCATGTCTGAAACCCCAACCTGGGAGTTTTGTGGCAGCCAGCGCTATCTGCTTTGCCACTGTACTTCCCTTAAGGAGTATTATTTTAAGTACTTTAGTTGTTTCCCTGCTAACATAGTCCAACAATGATAGAATACTTCAAAGGTTTTTTTGTAGTATGGTATGTTCTTACTATTATTAAGTTACTGCTGTGTATATTATATTTGAAATATACACATTATATATTAGTGTTTATTAAAGTATAGAGTTTTCTATGTCTTCATGTAAAGCATGTGCTATGCAAGGTATCATAAAGAGTCAATTAACACACCATTGTGTGTGTGTGTGTGTGTGTGTGTGTGTGTGTGTTTCTGTATCCCTTCTTAATTACTGCAACAGTTGCTCATTTAAGTAGGGGATAGAGAACAAGGATTATACAGAAACTGCAATCCACACTTTGTGTGAATGCAAGCACAGTAATAACAGATGGTAGATTTACTGGATGGCTTCAAAAGCTTGACGTATCTAGTTGATGTGTATAATGAAATCTGTGAAATGCTTTCTCTGCAAACTTCATGATAATAGCAGTCTTCATGTGTTTTCCACTTGAATGCAGAGAACTTGTGATGCTGATGTTGTTTTTTAAAGCAAGCTTCACATGGGTAATCGGCATCATCCACTTCCCCCTAAATGGTCCAGTTATGCGTCTCCTTGTTTTTTCTTTCTGCGGAGTGTGACTTGTGTAATAATGGATGTACCATGGCTCTGTCATTTTGTAGAGTGCACTGTGCGACTGTGATTTTGTGGTCCAAGCTATGACAATGTTGACAGTTAGTTTTGCAGTAATAGAACATTGTAGAAAAGTAGGAAGTGTGGTCAAGGTGTCTCTGCTGACCCCTTTCCAAACCATTTCTACTGGCCAACGGGAAGAGGTGACTTGCTCTTCCAGGTGGGTACAAGCTCTCACTTGTAGAGCTGTGTGACCTTTAGTGTATGAAGAAAGTTGTCAGTGGGGGAGAGTGCTGGAGTGGTGCACACCTTGTCATCTAAAGCCAGGGGAACTAGTGCTGATGTGGAAAGACCAAATGTAAACCATCCTTGTCCGTCTAAGTTACATAAGGTGGAAAGTCATGCTTTGGCATTGCCCACACACAGTGAATGTAAACAAAAAACATTTTACTGACTGATAACATTTAAGACTATATGAAGAATGAAAGGGGCAGTGAGAATAACAAGTTTGACAGTGAAGCAAAATGTGATATTTTTGTTGCATTTTCAAGAAATTCACATTTTAGATTAAAACAGAAATATGAAGCTAAAGTACAGAATGATGGTTTTCATTTATGGATAATGTTTTTTATACATCCTAAACCATATTGGAACTATGTCATTTCTTGTGCTTAGACCATAAATTCAGCTGACCATAAGGATTTGGGCAAATGGGTAAACAGGAGTTTTTAACTCCTCATCTATATGATCTGCTCATCTTGTCCTTTAATTGTGTGTACAGAAAAGAGCCATGAATGTGTAGGATTGGTTGTAACCATTGATGTTTGGACTTCATCAATATAGGTGCTGATGGTAGAATGCATTCTGAAATATTCAGAAACATCTCATCTTTGCATGTCAAAATAATAATGCCTTCAAACTCATTAGGTGGCAGTTCATTAGACAGACAAAGATCCAAAAAATATTGCACACTTAACCAAAGAGTTCATCAGAAAGTAAAAGTTTTTTTAAGCTGGCCAGGTCTGTCTCTAGATTTAAGCCCAACTAAGCTTGCGTTTCAATTGTTCAAGAGGAATCTGATGGAAGAAAATGCCCTAACAAAGGAACAGTTGAAAGAGTTTTTAATTCAGCAGAGCATCTCGAAGGAAGATGTCAAGAGTCTAGTGATCTCGACAGGTCACAGACTGGAGGCAGTTGTATGAAAGCGGATTGCGACAAAGTACTAACTTTACACAACTTTAAATTGTTTTAAATGTATTAGTCCCAGTGGGTGGCATGGTGGCACGTCACAGCACCTGGGTGGTTTTGGTGTGGCTTTTCACTGTATTTTGAAAAAGGTTTTTTGTACTTTCACACTTTGACATTACTTTCAAAATAAAAAATAATTTGAGCTTAATCAAAAGTCGCATTCTGTTTGAAGTGCTTCCTGCAGAGTGAATGAAGGATTTCTTGTATGTCTTCTTCCTCCTGCTTGCCAGAGGACTTTAAGATTGGCGTGAAAATCCTGGGTGTGGGACTTCTCAAAATGTAGACATATAGATCATTTCTGATCTTGTACTACTGTAGGCAACGAACTGGCTTAAAAAATGGGAGAACGTGGTACTTCAGACATTGCTTAGGAATTCCCAACAGACAGATAACAAGCTTGGAAGAATGAATCTGAGAAATGAAAACACTTGTGGGGGATACGTTTTAATGAGTGCGAGCCGCCGCAGACTACCTGCAGTAACGTATATCTGAACCACATGGCAATGAACTGCTTTATACATAATTAATATTCCATTTGGTGTGTCACCAAGGCGTTTCTTCCACATTTGCTCTGCATAGTGGAGCACAACTTGCAGTGTGCTCATTACTGTTCTAATACTGTAGTTTTACTGTGGTACACCTTGGTAGTATCTGATGGAATAAAATGTATTTTTTATTTTAACAACTGCTTTTCTCCAAAGTAACATCACATTTGGTTTGTACACTAAGCTTCTTATACAGTCGAGACATTTAAATTGTGCAATTTGGGGAAAAGTGCTTGTTCAAGGCTGCAGCAGCACAAGCAGGGATTCGAACCTAGGTGCTCTGATTGCAAGGTGATAGTTAGTAACTACTATGTCACCTCCTGCCCCAAATGTGTGTTGAAGGCCAACAGGACCTCTTCTGATGTTAAGGGAAGTGCTAACCTTCTTTCCTTTCCTTTCAACACATACACTATTGAATAATGTGATATATAATACAAAAATTAGTATATAAAATATACTAATATATGAATATAAAATTTTAAGTGTGTTTCACAAGCGCTATGAGAGGTTTAGATCCAGGCACACAGTTGTCAAAGCATACTCAGATTGTTCAGTGCCATAGTTCCTCCGAGCTGACATTACATTAGAAGCTGCTTACAGAATGGAGTCTGGCAGGAAATACAGTGGCAGTCATGACAGGTAGTGTGACAACAAATTTATGGAGATCAGGAAAGTGGATCAGAAATAAAGGCATTTTGGACCTTTCTAGAATGTTTAAATGAATTCAGCAGCTCTGAGGGAGAGAGGAAGGTCGTTCTAACAAATTTCTGCCAAAACTAATGATACTCAGACTTTTGATTTTGATGTAGCAGTCAACACTGTTTATCTGTTTCCCAAAGGCCCATAGTAATTTACTTTAAATAAATACTGAAACTCCTCTTTTTCTACTATAGCATCTGGATTATAGCAGTATATACAGAGGTAGTAAAATTCACATCCATCTGTGTTAGTATGCACAAATGTGTAGATATAGAATGATAATGTCAATCATAGCTTGCTTTGTCTTTTCAGGTCTGCAGTTCAGTAGAGGTTACCTGGAAAGAAGCAGCCTCATGTAAATTTGCCATTACTGACATGCCACTGAAGCCCTTAAATGTATTCTTGAGTGAATGATTATTTCAAATGAACTTCTGGAAGCATCTGTGTGGCAACGAGCTGTGAATGTAGGTCACTGCATTTTGTCAGCAGGTAGCATCGTGGTTTGAGTTGTTGCCTAGCAATTCAAAGACCAGGATACTATTGCTTACCTGAAACTGATTGCTGCCGAAAAAAAATCATGGTTTATAATTTGGTAAATCACTGCATATGTCCTAGTGTACAAAAACCAAACAATGCAAGTATCCTTGAGCAAAGGGAATCTTCACTGTCCATAGATTTTATGGTTCTAAGATTGCAAATGACAAGTTTAGCTCAGATGGAGTAATGACTTGGATCAAAAAACTGTATTATAAGTGCACGCACACACGAAGAATGTGTAATTAAAAACCTAAGTAAACATCTCAGCAGCACTCTTGGCTAGCAACATGATGTATGTCTGCTGCACAATTTTAAATATGCAGGGGAGGAGGTGGCATCAGTTTAATTCTTTTAGACAGAACGGGTTACATTCAATTGCTGCATGCTAGCGTAATCCCGAGACCATCGTGCTCATTATCAATGAGGAAAGGTCTTATGTACATATAGAAGATTTATATTTATCTATAATTATGTGGCATTTATTGATATATGGAAGGTTTGAAAAAACATTTTGAATGGTTTGTGTAACATTTTTAAGAATTAACTGGATGTGTGAATATCTTTTAAAATGTATTCCTGTTAAGATGTACTATATTTTAACGGTTTTAATGAATCTTTGAAAGCCAGGCTCCTTCACAGACTCTCTCGCAGCATGAAATGGCTACTGGTTGGCAGGAGTGTGAATCATACCTATTTCCTGCTGGTGTTTACCTAATGAAATAGTGATTTTTTTTTTTTTTTTGTTTTTTTTTGTTTTGTTTTGTTTTTTGTTTTAAACATACAGGGTTCATATGGCCACCCAGAACAAACAGTTACAAAGAAGTCTGAAAAGGCTTTAGACGTGACTGCCATAATACAGCAGTGACTATACCGTTAATATTAATTGATTCTGATTTCTGTACATCAGACTGCTGAAAAGGCAGGAGTCCTTCTTGCTACTTTTCAGGGGAAATGTGTTCATTTAGGTGGATGAAAAGACACACAAATGTGCATATACATATATTCACACTTTCACCTCATGACTGTAATCACATCTGAGCAGAACAGACTTTTCCTTTACAAAATCCATATGGAAACATTTTTAAGGTTTGTCGAATGTTCAAGCAGTCATGCAATATTTGCAATTTGCAGGAGTATGTTAACACATAGGGAGCAGAATTTTCCTCGATTTCTTCCCGCTGTTCTGTGTACCGTCAACCTGAGGATCTTCGTGTTCATGCCAATTTGTTTACCTATTGCATAAGGGTGTTGGACAATAAATTATTCTTAAGATTATACTGAAAGATTGGGAAGTGCAACCAAACGAACCTCTAAAATATGATTCTTGGAACATTTCTCTGCAATATCTTGCATAGTATCCATTACATCATGATTAATATGCTGGATATAAATAAAATCCATTAAATGTTATCCATGTTAAATCTTAGTTTACCCACTCTGCAGGTTGTCCTTTTTCAGCTGTCAGTTTGTCAGTATCCTATAACTTCTTCATATTTTGATATATGTTATTAGAGCAGCATTGTTGGTACCTGTTATCAAACATATAATGATTGCATTAATAGCTGTGAGCTGAGCATTATTTTCAGAAAAATAATTTCCGTAGTTCAGGAAGTCAGTTTTTGATGATGGAGTGTATCCGGCCCAAATATTGTTTTGTCCAAAAAATCTAGAACTTGTATGGAATACATGTATGGTCAGTCAATGCCGCGAGTCTCGGATTAATAAAATAGAACTGAAAATGGAAAAATGTGCCGTGAGAGCGTTCTGTTAAACTGTTTTACTCGTATGAGCTTTTGAGAGCTTTTCAATTCTTTGTCAGCAAGGAAAATATTGTGATTTGCCAACCAGTTTGGTTTGTATGTTGAAATTGGATATTTGTTGAGTCAGTGGGAATTATGTAATAGTTATTTGCAGACTTGCTCAGTATTTTCCAGGTCAGAAAATGAGGAAAGGTAGAAGTTAGTGGTTCTTTATGTCACTAATCTGTGCAGCACCAGTTGGGTGTGTCAGGTATAATTTCTTAATTTTTACACTTTGTACAGTTTTTATAAATTATTTTTACTGTTTGCACATGTTACAACTACTGATTCCTCTTAGCACTCGGTATTGTGAGTATGATGATCTTTTTTCCTTCTTTTAAGCACACCCCTATCACCCCTCTTTCTCACTAGATAGTCTCTTTATTCCAAGCATCTGCGCTCCTTCCGCTCTCCTTCTTGTCCCCCTCTGTCACCCCTGCTGCTCCTTCCTCCAGCACCAACCCCCTTGTTCCTCTCACCATACTGATCCAGTATAGAAAACAGTCGTGTGTGTGTGTGTGTGTGTGTGTGTGTTAGCACATAGATGCTCACATGTACAGCTACTGGCTTCTGTTTTTTTTTTTTTTTTTTCCTTTTAGCTTGGAGCCTATTGCAGGTATTCTGGGCAGCAGGATCTTAAATGGTTACGTTTAGGACATGAGGTACTTGTTTATGTCACTCTTGTGCTCCCCAAGAAGTTCGAACACACAGATGAACAAGATGATGCCACAAATGGCCGTGGTGATGTCCAAACCACAATAGATTTTGTATTATAAAACTTCATTACCTTCAAACTTGTTCCATTTAGCACAGGAGTCAAGAGTCACTAATGTCTATACCACCATGTGTGTGCGTGTGTGGATGTGTCCGCACGTGCCATTTTGACTTTTTAAGCAGCTGCTTACAACTCCTGGCCCCCACCCGCTCTTCTCCATCTCGCCGTGTCACCCATTCCTGTCACCTCCCAGGAGGTCAAACACATAGATACCATGGAAAGCAATGTGCACGCCAACCACAGTAATATGTAGATACTAATAAATTATATATCACCAAACTTTATTACTTTTAAACATTTGGATTTAGTATACATCACTAAAGAATTCAGGCTCTTCTGAACAGTGGGGGGGGTTTGCTCACTGTTAGAGCAGTGTTCCTAATAAAATGACCACTGTATGTGTCTGAGTGACTGAGTGCAATAGTGGTATCCTCAGTCAGCCCGCTGTAAGCTCTACATGAGACACTATGTTGTGCACATTTCCAAGCCTCATTTCAAACACTGAAGTAGAAAATTTTAAGATATTAAGTGGCCTTTTTAACAATTAATGCGCTTGACTACTCAAAAACCTCACCAAAGTGAGAAGTAAAGCTGGGCCAAATTTGAAGTCTGTAGCTTGATAAATAAAGCTGTGCCTAAAGGACAGATAGATTGAGGTAGAGTTTTATATAGAGATGGAGGAATGTGCATATGGTTAGCAGGAAACTTGTATGAGCTTTTGATCATGATATGTTTGCTGTATTATGTTAGCTCTTGACTCCTGTGTTAACCTTAGGAGGCCTATTTAAAAAAAAAAAAAAAAAAACACTTTGTCTCCCTTGTGGTACCTATAGTGAGGGAAATCTCTATTCACTAAGCAGAGGGGATTCAAGTTAACTGTCATGTTATAAATATACTCAGGTGGGGAAAAAAAAACATGTCTTTGCAAGGCTTCTTGGCCTTCTGCATGATTATTCATTTTCAATTTGAAAAAATACCAAGGGATAAAGTCTCAAAATAATTTATAAAACAGCCAGTAACTCTCAAAAATATGTAAGAATACACAAAATATAAAGTAAAATGCAAGAATGCTGGTGTATGGATCAGTTCTATGTTTATGTGAGAGAGAGAGAGAGAGCGCTGTGTCCTTCCAACATGTAATAACAGAAATATATAAGTTGTGCTATTTGACAATGAGGTGTGAGGAACTGGAGATCTCTCTCCTGCTAGCCAAGTACTGTCCCCAGGGTCATAGGTGTAAAACGGTGTCAAGATGGACTGTGAAAACACAGGTGTTTATGGTGGTTGTTTCTATTTCACAGTAATAGCCTGGTTTTGCATTTACAAATGATGTGTAAAATGGTCCCAAACTGCTCCACACAGATGAAGATGATGGTGATTTTATAATGTTCAGGTTGAGACTCAGATTTAGGGGGCAGTTGGAACCCATTTTCATTGAAAGGCTGCCCAGGTGCACTGTGCCCTTGCTGACCTCCCATGGTTCATTAGTATGGTTGCACTTTTTTGGATGAACCTGTATGGAACACAGCCTGACTTTTTTTTTTTTTTTTTCCCCCCCAAAAGGTTTTTCTCTCTCACATTTTGTCTTGAGAGAAATATTATGCTTTCACATGAAAATGTAGATTTACAAAATTGTAACTAGAATTTAAAAGAATCAAGAACTGTTTATTGTCAAACGCCCTTATACAGCAGGTATACTGGGGAGTACAAAATGAAGATCCTTCGGCTCATGGTGTACAGAACGGGGAAAGAAAATTTAGAGAACGAATAATAAGAAGATAATACAATTATAGGTAGAGTAAAGGAAAAAAATCTACGTAAGAAAGATAAATACATGTGTATACATAAACAAAATGGTGGATGTCAGTTTTAATGGGCAGTGGTGGTGGAGATTGGGCCTGAGATGGCAGCTGAGTTCAGCTGCCTGTGGTATGAAGCTGTTTCTGAACCTGGTTGTTTTAGCTCTTAGGCTGTGATAGTGTCTCCCAGATGGCAGTGGTGAAAACAGATGGTGGAGAAGGTGGGAGGGGTCTGCGGTGATGTTGAGCTCTCCTGACACAGCGCTTGTTGGAGGTGGTCTGGATGGTGGGAAGTGGGGTCCTGGTGATGGACTGGGCAGCCTTCACTACCCACTGCAGAGGTCCCTGATCAAATCGGTTGCCCATACCAGATTGAGATGGAGGAGGTCAGGATGCTCTCTATGGCACATCTGCAGAAGCTGGTGACGATGTGAGATGGAAGTCCAGCTCTTTTCAGTCTCCTTAGAAACTGGAGATGCTCTTGTCCATTTTTTTTTTTTTTTTTTTTTTTTTTTTACTAGGAGGGTTCTGTGGTGGTTCCAGGAGAGGTCCTTTGTGATGTGCACATTCAGGAACTTGAAACTGTGCACCAGCTCTTCTACTGAACCACCAATACACAAAGGAGTGTGACCAGATCAGGTTCTTGTGAAGTCAATGATTTACTCTCATTGAGAGATAGATTGCAGTCCTTGCTCCAGGCTACAAGCTGCTCCGCTTCCCCTCTGTGGGCCGACTCATTTTTGGAGATTAGGCCCACAACTGTAGTGTCGTCACCATACTTGATGATCTGGTTGCTGTTTTACTTGACAACACAGTCGAGGGTTACAAGGGTAATCAGCAGTGGGCTGAGTACATAACCTTGTGGAGTGCCAGTGTTGAAGATGATGGTGTGGGATGTTGCTGTGGATGCTCACAGCCTGTGGCCTGTTGGTCAGAACGTCCAGGATCCAGTGGCACAGGGATGTTCAGTCACAGTGAGAACAGTTTACGGACCAGCTGCTTGGTATTGAATGCTGAACTAAAGTCAATAGACAGCGTTCTGACACAAGTGTTTACCCTTCAGGTGGGTCAGGGCTAGGTGTAATACAATGGCAATGGAGTCCTCACTGGATCTGTTGGGGCAGGAAGCATACTGATGTGGGCCTAGTGTAGAGAGTGGGATGCAGACCTTGATGTGGAACATGACTAGTCTCTGGAAGCACTTCATGATCATCGGGGTGAGTGTGATGGGATGGTAATCACTGAGCCAGGACATAGGTGACTTCTTAGGGTCCGAGGTAATAATGGTGGATTTGAAGCACTTGGGGACAACAGCCTGAGCCAGGGAGGTATTAGATGTTAGTGAAAACCTCCACCGGTTTGTTACCGCACTCCTTTAGTGCACTAGTCCTGTAGCTTTTCATATGTTGAATCTTGCTGGAGTCCTCACATCAGCTAGAAACAGAGACAGTACTTCTCGCTAGGAGGAGGCGCTGGTTTCATTGCCGTGGTCGAGGGCCTCGAATCGAGCATAGAAGTGATTCAACTTCTTTGGCGAGGATACATTCCCATCATTAATGCTGTTGTTCTTTCCCTTGTAGCCTGTGTTGGTCTGTCTACCCTTCTATGTCCTCCTCTAGTTGTTGTCCACAAAGTGCTTCTGGATCCTCTGGGCATTGGCTGCTTTGGCTTTCCTAATGCCCTTGGTGAGATTCGCTTTAGCAACTTTCAGCACTGCGCTATTGCCAGATTTAAATTCAGCGCTGTGGGTTTTCAGCAGTGCATGGTTAAGCTGAGGCTTCCGATTTGGTGGGATAGTGACAGTTTTGATGGTCGCAGCATCATCCATGGATTTGGCGATGACAGATGATGTGTATTCCTCCAGATCTAGGTGATTCTCCTAAATGGCAGCAATTTTGAACATGTTCCAGTCTATGTGACCAGAAACAGTCCTGCAGCATTTCAGTCTCTTCCTCTGGCCATGTTTTTAATTTGCTTTTTGGCCATTTTGCTCTCTCCATAAGCAGCTTGTATAGGGCCACCAATAGGAGGGAGATGTGATCAGACAGTCTCAGACGGGGGTGGGGTGTGACCTTGTATGTTTATGTAAACGAGGTCCAGAGCATTCACAGCTCTGGTAGGACAATGGATGTGCTGGTGGAATTTGGGAAGGACTGTTTTTAAATTTAACTTGGTTAAAGTCACCAGCAACAACAAAAAGACCATCAGAAGAGTATTCTGTTGCAAGCTTATGACACCACGAAGTTTGCTGAGAACGTTCTTGGTGTTGGTGCTAGGTGGAATGTACACAGTGAAAACGATCACAACGTTAAATTTCCTTGGCAAATAGTAGGGGTTGCATTTACATATACTTGTCCTCTTAAAGACAGCAGTGCCAGTTCACTGCAACTTGAATTTTCTGCACTGGCTGTGCATACGTGAACATCCACCTTTCAGAGAATCCAACTCTCCTTGTCTTAACAGCACTCTTGTAAAAATGTAAACACTTAATGTCTATATAGAATAACTATTTTATAACATGCAGCTAAGCACCTGTGGCATGCGCCAGTGTGGGCGCGTACACACGCAGTATTGGACTTTAAAAAAAAAAAAAAAAAAAAAAATCTTACACATTTTTACATGGATAACATTGTGATTTTTTTTTATATTGTGTTTTTGTATNATTTGACTTTTAAAAAAAAAAAAAAAAAAAAAATCTTACACATTTTTACATGGATAACATTGTGATTTTTTTTTATATTGTGTTTTTGTATTCTGCTGGAGTGCATTGTATTGAGATTGGTGTGTAAATTGAGTAAGAGTATTACAAATCAGACCATTTTGTAATGAAAATGTGTAAATCAAAGGATGACTGCATTTTTCTGTCTGTAAATAAAATGTTTAATTTTGTACCTTTTTACAGCATGTATTTTTGTATGTGTTCATAGCATATATATTTTTTTGTGAGCCTGTGGAAAACTTGCTAAAATTGCTTGCTTTTATGTATAAATGTTCTCCATTTATTCTTTGCATTTGCAACAGTAGAATGGAGACAGTTTTCAAATGTTGTTGTTTAGCTGTACAGCACAGCGAGACATGGGACTCCATAGTACTGCTTCACTGAGTATTTGCTGACGTTGGTCTTTTCTCCATCCCAATGTGTTTTGTTTGTCTCATCAGTCTGACAAAAGGCTTACCAATAGATTTTCTTCCCCACGCAGACTGCTAACTCAGGGAATAGCCCTCAGAGGGCTTATTGAGTGTTTTGGACAAATCTGATTATTTTTATTATAAAGAAGTATATTGTCAGTTCCATATGTGCACATGTATTAAGGAGTGATTTTTGAATCGCTTCTGTGTTTTTTCACCAGCGAGCTGAGCAGCCCAACCCTAATCTGACTGCATATCAGTTATGTAGCTGCAGGATTTTACTTTGTATTAGCATTTAAAATTAACATGTATCAGAAAATGGAGGAAGATTATATACTTTTGGTAGCATTGCTACAGCATCTACTGATTGTACTGAACTTGAAGTTTGCCTGGAGGGAAGATCAGCTGTGGTTATGTTAAGCAAGGTATTCAACCTGAATTTGTTACCATAAAATAACCAGTTAACATTCACTGAATGGTCTTTTATGAAGCAATACAATATGTACAATTTATTGCAGTTGTGTTTTGATGCTTTTTACATTTCATTCAATGATTAATCATTGTATTTGCATATTCACAATATGAATGGTTATTTCCGACGCAGTTGGAGCATGATTTTTGCACAAGAGGATTCTGCAAAATCCTGTATATGTGTATATACAGGTAAACCCTGATTTACTCCAGTTTACGCAATAATGAAGTTAAGCTTTTGCTTCTAATTCCCACTTTGTGCAATACACAGCCCCCTATAATGCAGAGCCATAATGCAGCACCAGAAATTGGTTTACACGAAATCAAAGAATTCAGAGTTACTGTGTCACTTGAGTAGCTTGTTCCTCTACCACACTGCCTTGTGATCTGCTTTGCTAATATCTTTAGTTTTACGTCTCTTTTTTGCGTTGTTTGTACAGGTTTGTTTAGTGTCTCCATTGTAATCCAGCAACATGGGTACAAAAAAAAAGAAATCTGTGAATATAAATTGAAGAGAAAGAAGGTAATAAGGCTAGAAAAGTTCACGTCTCTGGAGTGGTGTGATCTCCCTATTATGAACAGAAAGGTCGGTGGCCCCGTGATGCTGCGTGCGTGCGTGCGTGCGTGCGTGCGTGCGTGCGTGCGTGCGTGCGTGCGTGCGTGCGTGCGTGCACTGTGCGTGCACTGTGCGTGCACTGTGCGTGCACTGTGCGTGCACTGTGCGTGCTACAACGTGTTTTACAAAACATCTTAAAAAGTGTTTTAGTGACACTTAGGAAAGTTAATTTTGGGGGGAGGTCTGGGAATGCATTGTTTTTCCCTTTTAAAATAATGTCAAGTAACATCCTTGTATACTTGCTTTTGATATGCATTCTATGTATATATGTTCATACGTGCACACACACACACACACACACACACACACATATATATATATATAAAATATATAAATAAACAATATAATAATAACCAGGATACAGTAACCATTTGTTTAGTCTTTTTTGGTTTCATATGTAACCGAGTAAATGTTTTGATTGTTTCTCATATGTTTTTTTTTTTTTAAAACGCCTGGTAATCAGGATTGAAATGTGGTGCTTAAGTTGCCTGAGAGTAAATTGATGAGCAGAAAGTAGAACCAGGGATTTAAGATAAGCATCTCTAAGTTTTAGGAGTCAAATAAAGATGCATCCACCCCTGGGATTCTACCAAGGTGGAAATGGGGGGGGCGGGGGACCTTACGTGGATGCCCCCCCCCCCCCACGGGTCATGTCAAGGTAGTATAACTTAAGGTTTTGAAGAAAGCACAAATTTATATGTGTTACGCCTCTACTGTTCCAGTATAGACTATGAAACACTGCTGGCAAACACTTGAGAAGCGGTTACTTAAAATGGATGGATGATTGCACAGATTTAACATATGGACTTCAAAGTACCTTCATGAGCCGCACATTGTGCATTTCCATTTTCATTTTCAGAAAAAGATAATTAATAAAAAGAGAACTCTATCCTATGCTGTAGAGAGAGAAGTCTGCACACATCTGAGACCTCATCTTGTCAGTTTGTGGTTTAAATCATTATTCAGGTTTACAGTAATTCCAGCCCAGCAAGATTTCTGTTTTCTTGTTTGGCCTTCGTGATAGATTAGTGATAACTGTGTTTGCAGAGAGAGGCTTTTAATCAGAGACACTGTCAGCTGATGCATTTCCTCTCTTGCTCTGTCATCCCCTCTCTTTCCATCTCCCACTCTCTCTGTCTTCCTCATGACACTATCTTCTAATGTACCAAAATATAAGGAAATTGTATGCCAAAGGATAAATCTGCTTTGTTAGATTTGGGAAGCGGAGAGAAATGTTCATCAGGAACGCAGTGACTGAATTCTTTATGATAGGATGTCATTGAGCTATGTGATAGGGTGGTGACTGTTTACACATACAGTAGGTAGATATGTGTAAGAAAAGATGCGTATAAAACATTTAAATAAAAACTTTGAAGCTGCAGCATCTTTGCAGCCATATGCTAAATCCAAACCTTCATATTTTATTTAAGACCTACAATCCTTGTTCGTTAGTCTGTCGGATTGTGTACTTTTATTCACTCAAAGCCGAGTCTGCCTCAACAGACACTGTCAAATAGATATTCCAGACCAGTCATCAAAGGCACTTTAATTGCCACTTTGCCGGTGTTTTGTAATCTTCCCCTATTCACAAGGCTCTAGAAGTTGCACCATGTATTGATTGCTGTTGTGTAATTTTGAAAATCAAATGACACAAAACCAAGTTTTGAGGTAGGGGGTCAGAGGAGACCTCTCTGCACATTACTGTTCACCCCATCTTTTGTGCAAATCCCCCCAACAGGCTTTTGAAGTGGTTCTGCGTCAGTCAGGGCTTAATTTACTGAAACCCTTTTGAAAAGGAAGCACTCTTACGAATTTGTTGTGGTAATTTTCATTTTTATTGTAATGTTTGCTGTTAGGCGTGCACGTTGTTTGTTTGCAAATGCATTTACCAGTCTTGTCTATAAGTGAGCGTGCTTGCCTATAAGTTTTGAGACATTTGCAATTAAGCTATACAGCGTCCTGCAAAACTATTCAGACCCTTGACAAAATCATACGTTTTAATACACCAATAAAATGTTCCTGTAATATCTCTTTACATGTGATATTTTGATTTAAAATAATACTCAAAATGAATTTTTATGTCAGTGAGTGTTTTGCAATCCACCTAAATATTTTTTGAAAAGGGGGAAAAAAAAACTGAAATAAGCGGTCTGCAAGTATTTAAACTCAGTATTTAGTGCAGTCACCTTTGGCAGCAATTGTAGCCCTGAATCTTTTTTGGTAAGTGTCTGCCAGGTTCTGGCACTGACTTGGTACAATTTTTGCACGTTCTTATTGGCAAATCTGTGCAAGTTGCTCTTGAAGTTGCTGTTGCCCTGCTGATGAAAAGCAACTGCATAACATGATGCTGCCGCCCCCATGCTTTACTGTAGGGATGGTGTTACACGGGTGATGCGTTGTGTTGGATCTGTTCCAAACATAAGGCTTTGTATGAAGTCCAAAATGTTTTGTTGCAAAGTAGGTGAGCTTTGATGTGGTTGTTCTTAAGCAAAAGGTTACTTCTTGCCATACCGGCCACTTTTAAGCATTTTTTTTCTGGAGATGGTTTGCTGACGAACATTCTCTTTCACTCCAACCATCAACTTTGCAAGACTTGCAGAGTTTATGTTGGCCTCAGAGTGGCATCTCTTACCAGTTTCCTTCTTGCTCAAGTGCTCCGTTTCCAGGTAGTGTCTGGGTTGTAGGATGCTGCTTCCAATTTTTTGTGATGAAGTAGTCTGCGCTGATAGGCATGTTCACAGCCTTTGATGTGTTTTGTACCCTTTTCTGTATCTTTGCTTTCTGTTTACTTAATCCCTCACTTGTTTTGCGAGGTCCTTGGACTTCATGATTTCTTTGCTTCTCATTTCATTACCCGACTGAAGGACCTCACAGACACAAGTGTTTTTATCATGAAATCGGTGATCCTTTATTGTAAACCAATATTCCTGAATACTGGCATAGGATAGGCAACTAATTGGGTGGCTTGCAATTTTGTGCACCTAACTTAAGGTTAGTCACAATGAAAGGGTTTGAATACT
This sequence comes from Arapaima gigas, assembly GCA_900497675.1. Lineage (NCBI taxonomy): Eukaryota > Metazoa > Chordata > Actinopteri > Osteoglossiformes > Osteoglossidae > Arapaima > Arapaima gigas. Next base: position 11,748 of record UFQX01000162.1, on the reverse strand, counting down.
TATGCAAGCATCATATTACAGTTTTTTATTTTGAAAGTTTTTTTGATGCAAGACTCTGACTGAAAAAATAATAACTCTAAATTAGTTTTTTAGTTAAAATATGAAATGGCAAGCAATATTAAAGCATACTTTTGTTATCAAAAAAGAGATGTGTTGTCAAAGGTCTTAACATCAAATACTTTTGCAAGGCACTGTATAGGACAGTTATGATTATTGTGTACATATTAAACATTATGTAATATGTGATATTTGGCAATGAATGGGAAGCTTTGGCTCCTGTCCTTCTGTGCTTCGAAAGAAAGTATCTGAAAGCCTATGCCCATCTGCGTAGTACAAAAACCAGTATGGCCCATTTTATTAAAACTGTTGTCTATACTATTTATATTATGCCATTATAAATTATTGCCAAAAAGTGAAAATACGCCATTGTTGGTGATGATGGTTCATCATCTTTTGGAGTAGCTATAACAAGCGTCATGAAATAATGTGAAAATTATTTATGCATAAAATATTTTAGTATTTGATAGATGTTATCACAGCTGTCAAGTAGTTGAGATGCTTATAACAAAAGTACAAGCACAGTGCCTTCCTATAAAGAAATATCAGTTTTACCTAAGTAGGTTTGTGTGCTACATACTGTATTAGATGGTAACTGTAAGGTCACTGAAAGAACAGTTAAAGCACCAGTTTTTTATTATCTATTTATCTATGCTTGCTTATACTACTGCACTTTTTACCCTTATACCCTAATTTATCTAGATTGTTTTTTTCATTATCATTCTTAAAGTTTTTGTTATTCTTCTGACATTTTCCCCCTCTTTCATGCACCGTGGATGTGAGGATCTTTATTTTGTGCTCCCTTGTATACCTTTGGTATAAGAGAAACAGTTATTGATTATTATGTTAGTATAGATAAAACATACCACATCATCAAGGGTGATCTGCCCCCTTAAGCCCTTTATTGAGATGCTTTTACGCAACACTGATACTAGTATGGCACTATTAATATTATATTTACATTATTTTATTTAGCTGACACTTTTCTCATAATCCTTTGCCCTTTTACACAGTAGGGTATTTTTTTTTTTTTAAAGGAACAATTCAGGGCAATCACCTTCCTCAAGGGTTTTGCAGCAGAATATGGGATTTTAACCTCAGTCTTTGAAGTGCAAGACAGCAGCTTTAACCACTGTGGTCCTTGCTCCCCATTAAGCACTCTTCAAGTACAGCAAACAGTGGATTTGATTTAAAAATATTGTTTGCTCTGAGATGAATAATTATTGCTGAGTTGGTTCCGTCTTTTCCACATTTTTTTCCGAACCTCATAGTTGCAAAGATGTGGAAGAGAAATACTCTGCACTAACTGTGTAGTTACTTGTTTCCTTGCAGACTGGAAAAAAATTAGGTTAAGAATGGTCCCCCAGTTTTCTAGAAATTGCCAGTGTTATTTTCCAACTTCAAAAAATCTGACATGTTAAAAATAACACGGAAGAATTTGTTGGAGCTAATAAATCAGCACTCAATCCTAAAGGAAATGTAGAATAAGACCTAAAGCACTCTTTTTCTTTGGATAGTAGGATTATCTATAGCTTAGTATAATTGTGTTCAGGCCTGTATCTCTAATGATATAGTATTGTGCTGTGTGTTGGCAACAGTGAAATAATTTCCAAAGAAAGTTCACATGTTGCTGCAGTACGTTAAACAGTGTCGCTGCTTTATAGTTTACCTATATGCTCCCGGTTTATGTTGCTATACCTCTTTTCTATAATTGTGTAAAACTGTTGTTTGGTTTAACTGAAGATGTTTGGGGTGGGTGTGCATCAGGAAGCACTGGGGCTTCTCTGTGCAATTGGAGGTAGGTTCACATCTGCTTCATGTGTTCATGTGGGTTTCCTCCCAGCCTAAAGACGTCTGTTTCAGCTGAATTGGTGACTGAACATTTTCCATAATGTGTATAGATATGCATTACAGTGCCTTGGTGTATAGATGGTACAGTGAGTGTTGGGTGTTTGGTGTACTTTATCTACCGTTATAAAGTTACCTTGGATCAAGGTGTCAGCCAAATGAGTAACTATTGTACTTCACTTTGGAGACAAGTGTTGGCTAAATAAATAAGTGTTGATGCATCTTTTCTTATTAACCAATTGGTTTAAATATCCATGTGGTATTTTGGAATAAAAAGTCTGAAAGGTAACTTCACACCACACTATGCTCTATTCAGATTTACAGGTCAGCCATGGAAAGGTGTTACTCCACAGCACCCAGTGACATCTTTTTCATTGCTCTCTATTTTACTATTTTACTTTTGTTCTATTATCTTGTGGATCAATTAGAATTCAACAACTTATATATATTTTTTATTTATTCTGGTTTCACCTGTATTCATTGTCTCCTGGTTTCACAAATAATTCCTCCAACAGGATAACTGCATCTTTAGGGTGAGAGTTAATCTACTGTACAGTATAACTGCATTCATTGTTATCCACTGACCACCTTGCACAATCAAATAATTTAATATTACGAGCAATAATGTTCTCCTGTCCTAGTGTTGGGGACCCGCTGCACATTGTAAAATTATAGTTCATTAATTTGACAGACTTCACCCATTTAATTTTAACTTGGCAGTATATTAAATTTGATTTAGTGCAGTGTACCCATTGCTGCACGGCCGACTCCTGAAAAAGCACATAAATTATAATCATAATTGCTTTTGTGTGTATTTCAGCATTTGGATTGTGAATTAGAGGTCAGTGATTCCTTTGTGTCAGCACAGATTTTGACCCGTTGACCGGCGTTATGCGTCTCTTGTCTAATCTCATTTGCACGTTGAGCTGTGTGTTGTTGGAATATCGGCAACCATTTAGTCTGGGAGTAATGTGACTTCTCCCCCCCCCCCCCCCCCCNTTTGCACGTTGAGCTGTGTGTTGTTGGAATATCGGCAACCATTTAGTCTGGGAGTAATGTGACTTCCCCCCCCCCCCCCCCGTATGTTTTGCAAAACTGTTGCTAAATAATACAAATGTTAATATGCCTTAATTGTGCAGGTTTTGATAAATACTAAGAAATGACCTTTAAATACATACAAGATTACCTTTACTCCATATTGGAAAATATAAGCTTAAGCTAAGATTAATCTGAACTGATCTTAATGTTTAAGCAAAACTTGCCTTGAATAATAGCATAAAATTTATGATAAAGTGAGTTTTTTTGACAATGAGAGGTAGGGGTTCCTGAATAAATTGAAACATTTCACTGAGCATAAATTTTATAGCAGCTAACAGCTGTAAATGAAAATAACTAACAGGATAATAAGGCCCAAGCTTACTGCTAACTGTTACAAAGTTGGAGAATGCATTGGGAACTTATAGCTTTAGATTAGTGCTTAGAGACAGGCTTCTTCATTGATACCACAGGTTTACGAAGTGGTTTAAGTTCAGAGACCTAGATGGCTGTTATGGAGCATTCCTTCTCTTTTCAATCACTGTGCCTGACATTTTTGTGATTGTTGTCTTGGTGGAAGAGGCTGCAAGGTGATGTAGTGCCTGATGTGTTTGTTTAGCTTCAAATTCAACTTGGTCTGTATGTAGTTTGCATGATCTTCTTGTGTTCGTGTGAGTTTCCTCCTGGTAGTGTGCGTTTCAGGTAATTTTGTGGCTGTACATTTCTCTTAGTAAGGCTCTGCACAGGACCAGTGGCTGATAAAAACGGGGGGGGGGGGGGGGNGGGGGGGGGGGGGGGGGGGGGGGGGGGGGGGGGGGGGGGGGGGGGGGGGGGGGGGGGGGGGGTACTGATTATGAATAAGAGCAAGACTTCAAATAAGCTATTTCTGATTTCCATAGTGAGTCATTTAAAGCAACAGTGGAGATCCTAACAACTGATATGAACTTAAGTATAATTTCACTGTCAAGTTTAAATTTGTTTACTTTTAATCAGTGTTGAGAGATACCAGTAGTTTGAACAGAGCATTTAAGAAAAACAGGTAACATTACATTTAAAAAAAATCACGCATGCTTTACAAAGGTAGTGCACTTAATTTTAGTTACTTGTTACTTAAAAGCGGTTATGTGCATAACTTGCTTTCTAAATTACTGTATCTGTGACATGTATTTCGGTATTATTTTAACATTTTTAAAGGATAAACAATGTAGTTATTTTGTTGATGCTTTTCTCCAAAGTGACTTGCATTTTAAAGCTATTTAACAATGATTTACTCTTTCATACTGCTGGGAAGTTTTTATTATATCAGTTAAAAGTAAGAACCTTGCTCAAGGGTATTACAACAGGAGGTGGGATTTGAATCTGAGTTTTTAAAGGGCAACAGTAGCTTTAAATGCTTTACTACTTGCTGCCTCTTGTGAAAATGATTGCTTGTTATTGGTTTGAAGCATACAGTAGTTGTATTCTATTTGCATTACGTATATACCTATAGAACAATTTGGAGTTTAACACCATCAGCAAAAATGTTAAAGGATGATGGATCTTAACACAATTTGATACAGAATTGTTTATTAAAAAAACTTTCTTTCAAGGTATGAACATCAAAAGTCCCCCCCCCCCCCCAGAATTGTCTTTAACAAAAAAGGGACCTTCTTCTACACGCTACTGAGCTTGACAAGTAGTGACGTAATTTAATGCACACATTTAATTTTGTACCTTGTCAAGAAATGCATGTTTTACAGCCCTGCTTATTCTTAGCACACTAAAGCAGAAACTTAACAATAGGCAGAATGAGACCTGATTTGTTGACATTCCAGTTTTCTGAGATTTTAATGAAATTTTCAGCAAGGCATGCCGGAATATTCTTAATGAGCAGCCTGGCGGTAGAGTCCAAACGGCACGTACACACGGCGAATGGCAAGGAGCAGGTGGGCTTTAACATTCTGCCAGCGCGGCAAGGTTACACGGAGGGGAAGGCGCAGTAGCAGCTGAAGGCGAGGAGTGTAACTGTGTTGAAACAGCGCTCTCTCTCTCTCTCGCTCTCACGCTCTCTCTTTCTCTCTCTCACTCCCTCAGCTTCGCGCTGCTGTTGATTTCCTTCCTATGTGTTTCCCAGTTTGCGTGCGATGCACAGTGCGGTAAGGCAACGGGGTACGATAGTCCCTCTGATAAAGTGGACGTCACTTTTGTGGCACCAGAGCGCTGAAGAGACGCTTGCTGTGTCGTCCAGCAACAGTCAATAGAACACATTCATACACAGGCGCACACACATACACATGTATACACAAGGAGCCTGGAAGGGGATGCAGAAGCACAGCAGTATGTCCTCTAACTCCCTGGCAGGTAAACAGCTTTTCCTTTTCTCCTTTTGCTCCCTCTCTCCCCTGTGTTTCTCTTATTCTCTGTGTTTCTGTTGCACACATGCCTCTGACAAGAGCTTAACCTCAGTGTGTTTGTTTGTTTGAAGCATGAATGTGTGTGCACTTCGCATTGTAGAAATATTAGATTGTTCGGCTTCAACCCACCCTCTTTGTTGTGATTAAATGAATAAGTAGCTTTTCAACCTTGCTGAGATCAAATTAAATTGTTGCTTCTAAAAAAAAAAACGTTATTACTGTTTTGTCTTTACCTGTCAGTTTTTATCATTTACTGACTACTGTTGTATATTTCAAGTTTTGTACTGGAACATTTTTAGCTGTCAGTGCAAACCAAGAAAGAAGTACGCAGATTGGTGTTGGGGGAGGGGGGGTCTAAGCACATGCGGGCAAAAGTGCAGAAATGAGAAATCTGCCTTGGTTGTCCCTCATTGCTTGCTGAAAGTGGGTTTATGGGTTGCTCATGGCTATGCTGGGAGCCACAGTGCAGAGTCCCAGTTGAGTCAAATCATGCAGCATGCAGCAAAGAGAAGCACTAGCACTCGTGTCATGGAGCACACACTCTGATGGGGTGAGAACACTCCTAAGTGAAGTTCACAATGCAAAAGCAGCATGTACCATGATGTGTGGGAAGTGCTCTTCTCAAAAGTTCTTCTGCCCTGTCACTGCAGTGGGAAACCATCTGTGTGAATCCCTGTAAGGGATTACTGTTCTTATACATACTAAAGTCTTTCCTGCTTCCTGCTTGACGAGAGTAATAACCCCCATTAAAGCAAATGGAAAAGAACTGGAATTGGCCAACTGAAAATAACATTTAAGGGAACGGTTAAATAAAATTTTATTAACTGGGCTAATTCTGCCATATTTAAATACCAGAGTGGCCTATGTGGCCTGTTTTCCAAAAATGTACTGTTTTTACTGTTGATAAAAGTGGACAGTACTCGCCTTCAACAGTATCATTAAATGATTATGTGAATAGTCTAAGATGTGTGTTCTACAGTGGTTTGTTTTGCTAAAGTAAAACCGGCCTCTAATTCAATTTGGTATGACAGTTGCAGTAGACCGTGAGCTTAAGCGCTGCAGCAATTTCCTTTTATTGCGGGAAACTTCAGTTCAGTATTTACTCCCCTAGAAGCTGCACAAACAACTCGTAAAAGGGATTCATAGTTCACTCTTTTTCAATCTGTCTATGCTGTATATCTGTCAAATTCATATTATCAGATCTTGTTTATCTGTGATTGGCTCCAGTAGGCCACTTACCATCAACTTCCTTGGATCCCCAAGCTTTGAAAGAGACCTTGTTAATCCAGGCAAGAGTTCTTGGCTTGTTTTTGTCACTCACATATTGGGTGGTAGGCAGGTGCAGCAATAGTAGTCTTGCCTAAGGACTCTTACTGAATAGTGATGGTGGTCCTCTTTTCCAAATGCTAGGTAGTAGTATAAAATTTATATAAAATATATATACATCACACTATCATAATTTATGTGTGTGTGTGTGTGTGTAGTGGATGATATTTATATATATATATATATATGTGTGTGTATAATTTACTTATATATATCCACTCTATCGTCCTTACATCACTAATGTATGCAGTGCTGTGTGTCACCTGAGGGCAGATGTTACCTTTGGACGTGATTTTTAATGTGTTTGCCTTACCTACGGACACAGCTACAGCCCCCATTATAAAAGGATGGGCACACTTTTGCAACCAAGGCATTGTGGGTTTCTTAATTTCAATTATTTGTCCTAATAATCAACTATTTTTTTAAACATTTTTTTGGTTGCAAGAGCACATAAATAATATTACACACTTTTCCATTTTTAATCTTGATTTCTGGCTTTACATAAAAACCTGCAATTTCAAAAAGGGTTTGTAGATCTTCTATATCCACAGTATAATAACCACTTGGTTTGTGGTCAAATATTTGGATGGCACTGAAATCAATGCAGGCACTGGCCATAGCGATATGCATACAGTAATAAATTATATATTACGAAACTTACCTTTCAGTTTGTGCAATTTAGAGTGAGTGTGTGTGTGTGTGGAACATGTACTGTGTGTAGACCAATGTGCAGACAGTAATAATAAATTGTATATCTCCAAATTTTATTTTCTTGCAGTTTGTGTGTTTGTGTACCATGTGTAATAATTTCATTCAGGGTATGAACAATATTTACCCATGCAGATTGATAGTTGGCAGGTCAGTGTATGAGATGTAAACAAACACATATATTTAACTAACTGCATGCAATGTTATCATTAATCACTTGCTCTTGTAATTTTATACATGCTTTCCAGTTATAGTATTACTACAGGTAACAGTTGTCATGTTGCAGGTTGAAGGTCTAGGTTGAAAATTTCTGCCACTGTTGTGGTACCTTTGAATTAAAAAGTAGCCGGCTGTATCAATGGATAAATGATGATGATGATGATGATGATGATAATAATAATAAGTTTGCTGTAGTATACCAGACATTAAAAGTTGCCTTGAACAAAGATGCAGCTAAATAAAAATATGTGATTGTTGACACTGAGTACTCAAGGTATTTAGAAATATTTTAATAGTTGATGCTTCACATCTTAATGGCTGACTTAATAAAAATCAAGGTACTGTAATCACTCAGTGACCTTTCAGTTACAGGTTAAGGTCAGTTTTAAAGCGATTTTACAATGGCCAGTTAATTGTTGTGACCAGTCTGTAGCCACAACATATTGCCATGTGATTTTGAATTAATTATGCATGAACACTGGTATGAATTTAAATGTTTAAAAAAAAGCAAGTTAGGGTTGATGTCTTAAACATACTTTTTGAAGATTTCCAAAAAACTTTGACTGTTGAACTTTGCTTTGTTGTCTGGCAAAAAATGTGGAGGCGTTCAGTCTGTGTCCACATTCCGTTCTTGAGGTAGCAGTATTCGTTGCTTGTATAAATGAAATGTGTAAATACCTCGCTACAAGGTGTGTGTAGAATATGCTGTCAGATACAGCCAGTAAAAGACCCGACAACTGCCCTATGATTTCAGGTTAATCACTCAAACGCACCTTTCACCTTTCCCAGCACTCGTGGCTATTCCGTTTACCTGTGTGCTTGTGTAGCAACATCGCTGTGTGAGGTGGGGGTGGGGGAGAATCAAACAGGTGCACAGCATCTGCCACAGTATGTCTCTGTTTCCACATTAAGGACCATGTAATGATAATGTGAAATGATTTCCTTTGCTAAGGGGACCCCATATGGTTAATTATAATTATATACCCTTATGCTAAAATAATCTGTATTAAAATACAGCAGAAAGTTGTGAAGTGCTGAATTAATATTCTGTATAAAAAGCAAATGGTGAACTCGTTTTGATTTAGAAGTAAACATGGGCTTCCTTTAGTAAAGGATAATACAAAAAGACTTTTCTGTGAAATGTGCAGCTCTTTGCTTAATCTTCTGTAACACAATACAGTATCTGTTATCAGTCTAATAATGATGCAGAGGTAGCGTTTATGGATTCTGGTAGTTCAAGCAAGGTAAACATATGAGGTTTTATTTCTGTGCCTGACAATGTCATGCCTCACAGCTTTGGCAAACTAGAAGGCTTGGATATCTTCAAGTTCAAATGAGAAAAGTCGATTGAAAGTTTCTGAGCAGGCTAAAACAAACAAAGTGAATAGAAAGTGAAGACTTTGTGCGAGTGTGTGTGTGTGTGTGTGTGTGTCCGTCCGTCCTCGCTCTAGGGTACTTTTTGTTCAATTTTGTGTCAGTTCTGTAGCAGTAATTGTCTACAGCCAAGGTTTCTGCCATTATTGTACATACTCCCTGGTACTACTCAATGTACCTGCCTGCATTTAGCTGCTTCAGTTTTTTTTTTCCCTGCTTCTGTATTGTTGTAACAGAATGGTTTGGCTCTTGGTCCTCTGGGTCAATTAAAATTTAACTGCAACTTAAATGCCTTTTCTGAATGTCAGCCTTGGTGAAGTAAAATGTATACTGATGTGCACGGCGGCCGCATATAGTGTTGTGTGCAATTGCTTTGACAGAGCACCCTTTTTGCTGCCTATGATGGTTGACTTAAAAAGTAAAAACGCTGTCAACCATCAGAGTGCTCCACATTTCCCTGCAATATTACACATGTCTTCACTGATTCCCATCCCTGGTCCCCGAGGGTCTGTCTTTGCGGGTGAGTGGAGAGAGCCTAGCAAACAACACGCGACCTTGAAAAAACCTTTGCAGCATCTTTTTGGAGGAAGCTGTGTCTGAAACTAGTTTGTAAAAGGTGTTGTATTGTTTTTCCTTAAAGTGCTTTTGATAATTTGCACAGGCAACTCCTAGATTCACCCTCCCCTGTAGTGGCAGCTTGATAGAAAGCCTCTTGCCCAAAGGCCATGAAAACAGCACAAAGTGGTGCATTTATTCATTTTTTTTTATCTGAAATTACTATATTTTTTACAGCTGGGTAATTTTTACTGGAGCAATTCAGATAAAGTACTTTGCTCAAGGGGGCTACTGAGGGAACTGGGCTTTGAACCAAGGTCTTTTGAATGCAAGGCAATGGGACTAACCACTATACTACCGTTTGCCTCACTGGTAGTGCTCAGTTAAGTGGCACAAAATCATTTAGATACCCTGGCTCTTCAGCTTAAAAATACGGCTGGGACTGCAAGTTTGTAAATCCAGTCATGTTTCCCACTAAGTGAAAATCAAGAGAATCTTAATATAGTTGTCACTTCATTTAAGCTCTGTAAAAAGCTTTAAATATAGTTGTAGTAATAATTTAAACATTTTCTCCATGACTTTCATTTTGTTAGCTATCTCATTGGCATCCCATTCAGGTTGTCACCACACCAACCCTGATTTTGACAGGCAGCTGAATCTAGTCAGTGAGTGACTGAAAATAATAATAAAAAAAAATCATAATCTCCACAACCTCATTAAACATTAACCAAAATTAATTGCAAATATGATTTATCCCATCAGCATGTGCAACTTTCATCTATTTCTGACCACTCGGTTACTTTCTGTAAAAATCTTGCATATAGCTGTGATTTACAAAATAGGGTATTTTTTAATGTGTCCTAACTTTGAGCTACATTAAAACTAAAATAAATGTGAAATAACCCCGCTCTCCAGAATTATTTTTGATGCTGATTTGATGTATTTTTATCCCGCAAACATGTACAACATTACAGCTAATAACTGTAATCATTGTGGAAGTGAGCTGAATGAAGTAGTCTCACAATCATGCACAGCTTGGGTCAGAATTGCAAGTAGGTTACACCTTCCCATAGACAGAAGTTTTAAAAGTAGACAGCTGAACAAATTGCACTAAAATAAATTATCTGGAAAAATGTTTGCAAAACCCTTACTTTTGTAACGTTTGTAAAACGAGGAAACAGTGCAGTATGTTTCCTTTGGTCCAATTTTAACAGCTAACAGCCTTAATTTAATTTGTGTGCACCTGACTGCTCATGTATTAAATTAAATAATACTAGCTGGGTTACCTGGCTCTGTCCAGATCAAAAAGTAGAAAGTTAAATGGTAAACGCATAATATATCACTGAACTGAACTGTATTACCCTTAAAGTGGTTGTGTTTAGTGCACGAGTATTGCTACAGGAGAGTGACATGTCAGGTGGAAAGGAGAAAAGCAATATCAAAATATATATCACCAATCTTTATTACCCTTACATTAGTAAAGTGTCCATAGAAGTGTTTTTGTGTGTCACGTATAACTCCCTGTTGCCAGCTTGGGTTCTTCTTCCAGCACAACCCCCTGTGGTGTGTCTGTTTCTGTGTGTGACGGAAGTGGGCTGCTTGTCTTCATCTTGTCAAATCAACTGGGAACTGCCTGGAGGCACCTTATAACACACTAATGTGTATGCATGCGCGTGTCTGTGCATTTAACTGTGTAAAAACCTCACTTAGAACGAGAAGTAACTTGGCTTATGCACAGTTATCAAGTTGCCTGTGGCGTGAAAATGTGCCTGTGCATAGAAAAGCAAACATTGGCATTCAATTTAATAGATACAGCGATAAGCACATCTCACATCTGTTACATTCACACTCAGTGTTGCAGAAAGTGCTTGATCCTCTCAAATTATTGATTTGATTTGATATTGTAGTGATTTTAATGAATTTCTGGAAAATTCTCTACTCTTAAGGCACGTTTCTCTTAATGAGAGTTTTGACACAGACGCAACTTATCATAGATAATGCCAGTGTTTGCCTTTATTTGAGAAGCAGGTCAATTGTGTGCGATTCGTCTCAAAAGAGCAGGGAGTCACTATAGAAAAGACGCTGTTGTCTGGTGATAAGAGACCTGTTCTGACAACAATACAAAGTCACAGTTTGTTTTCATGTATGTTACGTGTCTGTGTTGCTCCGATTGTTTGGCGGTTGTTTTTCTGTTTTTCCCCGTCTCTTCTGTTCTGTGTCACAGGTGGTTTGC